>JARGCV010001274.1:0-55000 GCA_034064705.1 Bothrops alternatus | reverse complement strand
GAGTACGGAGGGTGGCAGCTTTATCTTAATAATGAGGCGGCGTGTCTTTTTCTGGACTATACTTCTACGTTTTCTGATCGCCAAGAAGGAACTCTTCCCCTCCGAGATTATTTCTCCCCCCAGCGGGTGTGTGTGCCAAGGCAGCCCCCCCTTCCCCGCTCGCCCCTCCGCCCCGGCTTTGTTTGGTGTCGGTAACCTGCACTCGGAAGGGTTAACCGTTCTTTGTTCGCCTTAACTTTTAATCCGCGCCTGAGTCGCCAACTCACGTTGTTCGGCTCTGCTCGGGAGAAAGCGTTAACTATTATCTGCTTCTAGCTTGACCATCTGCTGTTGTAGAAAATTCAAAACCCCAGAGATCTACTTATATCCACATCGTAAACGAGAAAAGATGTTTTAATTAAGGGAAATCAGGTTAACTTAGCTCTAATTTACAAGCCGCCTGTCTAATGAATTGTCCGCGGCGATACCTCTTTGTAGAGAGTAAATCTCAGGATCGTGTTTTCCCCCCCTTCTCTCTCTCTCCTCGTCAGTTCAGACACTAATTAAGTAACCAAGATTTTTTAGGAGCAACCCGACTTTTCCCTTCTAATAGTTTTTTTTTTTTACCTAAAGCCAAGATGGTCACTGCTTATACAAATTGCCAATTAAATTTGATTGATATAATGAAATTGGATTTTATTTTCACTTACCTTATCCCACACATTGTGAGTCTGTTTGCAGGGCCACTGTCTACCCCAGGAAGTGTGTTTGTGTGTGTGTGTAAACTCTCCCTCTCCCTCCCGCCCCCAAATATTCTCTGTTTTGGCTTCGGACAGAAAGTTACTAGCCAAAGTCTCTCTCTCTCTCTCTCTCTCTCTCTCTCTCTCTGTCTGTGCAAGGCTCCTGTTTGTGCAAATACATCTATTTTCGCTCACTCGCCCCCGCCACCCCCGATTCTGAAGGGATGTTTCTTCTCAAAGGGAGGGGGGAAAGGAAAAAAAATATACTGTTTTGAAGTTGAAAGCAAAAAAAAACAACAAAAAAAAACCAACAACAACCCCAAAGAAGAATAAAAATAAAAAGGCGAGATCAGAGGGAGCCACTTTGGAAAGAACATTAACAGTTTCCAAAATCTATATCGCTGCTTAATTAAATATGTTATCCTGTTTATAGGATCTGTGGCTAATTATTTAGAGTCATTTAATCTACTCAATTTGCACGTTAATTAAACAGCATCGAGTGGAGGGATTGGGGGAAGAGAGCTGGCTGGCGGGAGCCGCCTTGCTTTAAAGGGACGCAGCGCCCCCTAGAGGCTGCCCGCCCGCACTGCAGCTCCCAAATATGTCAAATTGGTTAAATAAAACTCTTGCCCTTCAAAACGCGGTTGGTTGTCTCGGAAAAGAGCAGGCATAATTAGAAAAAAGAAAAAAAAGTCTTGCTCTGTGATAGAAGTAGAGCCGAGGATTGGTGTTTAAACAGGAAAATGAGAATATAACACAGGGCGGTGTTTTTATGGGCTCAGAAGCAAGGCGGAGATCAGGGGTGGCCTAAAATTTCTAGCCTAAAATAGCTTAAACCTTTCTCTTTCCCCTAACCCAAAGAAAAGTTCTTTAACCTTCCAGGGGCCGTATTCCCAAGGAGAGAGGAATCGCAGGTTGTTTCTGATGCTTTGAATTGAAAAGAGAGAACCAGGAAGGGAAGATGTTAAGAAAGTGAACATGGCAGCTTCCACCATGGGATTGAAGACCTGCCCCTTTTTTACTGTCCATTGTGACTGCCCCCTTGACCTTTGACACACACACACACACACACACACTCACTCAAAACTCATCTGCCCATTTATCCTTCCTTGCTTCCAACCTTCTTCCATCCATCCATCCATTCTTCCACCATCCATCCATCCACAAATTGTGAGGGTTGCCGAATTTACGCCAAATGTCCAGACACAAATCACATTAAGGCAGACCAGGGTTTGTGTCTGCACAGTGTCTCTTGCCAAATCAACAAACACGGGGGCACCCCTGATTGTTAGATTTTGGGCCTGCTACAGGAGAGGAAAGAGAAGGGTCAGTGGTGACCATCGGTGAGGGGTCAGAATTGGGGACACCCATAGACTGCCATTTCTGTCCCATCATCCTTTGCAAAGCAGTCATGAGAACCCTGGACCTCCTGTGGCGAAAGCCTCATCTCTTACGGTGGATCATGTCTATGTCTCCACCTTTGGCTGGAAGCTACACCTAGAGCTACAACTCTGACACCCACAGCTGAACAGGGCTGGGGGGGGTGACAACCAACAAAACCTGGTCAACCCCCTGAAAATGACCCCCACCCCCAGCAAAGAACCCCAACAGACCAAGACCCAGCAGAGCCGAAGCCTCCAGGATCACCTGGAGCTTTGCAAGGCAACCGGCGCAGGGGAAATGGTCCCTGACTCCTTCTCCCCCCCCCATGCTGCTTCCCTCTCCCTTGGAGGCTGGAGGGGGCGTGTCTCCCCTCCGTGACCCCCCCTCCCAGCAACTTTTGTTTGCTTTGATGGCAGAGCCCATGTTCAGGCTTTCAAAACCTGTCCACCCCCAGCCTGATTAACTGATAAATTATAAAGCTGCCTGTTTCCAGCGCCTCCTAATTGTTTTTCCCCACCTCCCACGCCCCCTTCCCTTTCCCTTTCTTTCTTCTTCTTCTCTCTCTCTCTCTCCTGTCCCCCAACCCCGCCTCCCCCGCCCCTCTGGCCCGTGCTCCTCTATCGCTCCCATCTGCCTCCCCAAAGGGTTTTCTTTCTATTCTGCTTTTGTCTTCCAGTTCACTATTGACACTCCTTCATTGGCTCTCCCCCAGGACCTCCCCCCTCCAAGCCTGATGCCTCCCGTCACCTTCTGCCCCATTAACCCATCGGCACGAGCTCACAAAGGAGGGCAACCGGCTCCCGCAGCCTTGATTGAATCCTATTGTTCCCTGGCGCTGCCCTTCAGCTGTGGGGAAAGGGGGTCGTCTTCCTCTGCTTCCTCGGTGCTGAGTTGCTTTGAACCCCTGGACATTGCCCCCCCCCGTCCTAAAGGGCCTTTCTGGCTTCTAGAAGGGTGCACATCACAAAAATGAGCCACCCAGCAGGACTCCATTGCAGGTAATCCTCGACTGAGGAGCCCAGAATTTAGGTGGCTAAGCAAGACCGTTGTAAAATGAGCTTCCCCCAGCTGTTAAGTGAACCTTGCTTCCCCCATTGAGTTTGCTTGCCAGACAGTCCCGGAAGGGGATCATGTGACTCCGGGACACTGCAACCGTCGTAAGTACATGCCAGTTGCCGAGCCTCTGAATTTTGATCACGTGACTGTGGGGATTGCCGGGTTGTAAGCTGTAAGAAATGGGAAACAAACCAACTCTTTTTCCAGCTCAGAATGTCAGACTTCAAATTCAGAGATGGTCGGCCTTGTTTTGGAAAAAAGAAAAAAAGAATTGAAGATGCCTCCGAAGCCAGCCACCTCTCCGCTTTAAGGGTAGCCTGGTAGGAATCTCTCTCTCTGGAAAGGAACATAACAGATCCAGTGGTTTTAGAACACACTGATCCGGCTTTGGCTCCCCCCCCCACCGCTGCCCACCCCTCACCCACCCCCTTGGCTAATCCAGCACCTTAATCCAGGCCAAAGTCGGCTGCTGAATCTGTTCCTTTTTTCCCAAAAACCTCTTGACTTTGCTGGCCCTTACGCCGAAATCTAAAATTATTCCCCCGGATCTAAGAAGTAAATAAGAAAAGGGAAAGCAGTGGAAGCTCAGGGTTGGGGGAGGAAGAAAGAGATTTAATTCTGCTTATCACAATTGGGGAACCATCTCTTGAATTCCAAATTTAAGTCTGGGTGAAAAGAAGAAAGAGGCGGGAGGGGGAGAGAGGGAAAGAAGGGTGGAGGGAAATCAAGCCGAGTTCCCAAAGAAGCCCCATCAAGGAGAAATCACAGAGCTTTTAAAGAAGGGATTAAGAAAAGTGGTCACTTTTGACTCAGTGGGGAAAAGAAAAAAAATCTTTCTCTGACAGTTAATGAAAGCTCAGATGATATAAGTATCTTCTGATTCACAATAGCAATTAATATGGTAATATCCCCCCATTAAAGTTGCTAACACGAAGATGGAAGGAGCAACTTGGATAAAACATTTAATGGGGGGCCTGCGGAGGCCAACAACGTTTGCCAGGCATCAGGTAAGGATGTCAAAAGAGAGATGTGGTAGAAAGGGATGGGGAGGGGGCTGCAAGGAAGACCCCTCTCTGCCTGAGTACCGTATTAGGCCAACTTTTTTAAGGGTGGAAAACAAGGGGAAGCCACTTCTGCAAACCCCTTGCTAATTTTATACCTGACGTCCTTTTTCTACAGATTTATTCCAGTCTCTGTTTTGCTTTTTTGCTAATTTCAATCTCTTTTTTTTAAAATAAAAGTTCTACTCTATTCCCCCCCACCCTCTGAACTTTTAATGGGAGAGTAACTCATCAACAGTGAAATTAAAAAGATCCAATTGCATATGATCAGAAGAAAAACATGCAAGGTTTTTTTTAGGGGGGAATTGATCATAAATTAGCTACTATTTGCAATTAGGGTAGAATGACAACTCATAAAATGCAGAGCTGCCCCAAGAATCCAGGCGGCACGGTGTCAGAAGTAGGAGCTGACAAAGCTTCTGGGTTTCTGGAGCTTATATGATGTGAAGAACATAAGAACATCAGCCAGGTCCTGGTAGATCAGACCCCTGGCCCATCTCATCCAGTAGACTCACTTCACTGTGGCCTCCCTAACTGCCCAAGGAAGCCCACCAGTCCCTCAGCAGATGGTCTTCAGGGCATAACTTCTACCCTCAAGGCTGAGTGGTTGACCCCAGGACCCACTGGCCAACCTCGGACAGACTAGCCTCAATTCCTAGACCAGCCCAAGGTCACAAGGGGAGCTGACTAGCAGGACAGCACCTCGGACAGCTCCAAAGTGAAGTTGAGCAGAGACTTCTTCACGGTTGCACCACTTCAAGCTCAGAATGAGCAGAAGGTTGAAAACAGGTTTCAGGAAACTCCTGAGATTCTAATGGTGTAAAAGGACCCATTTCCTTTCATGGCGTTGACAGCATGATCCACTGAGAACAGAACGGATGAAGAAGGTTTTGCTCCATCTTGTCATTTGTACTGTTCTTCATTGATGAGGGTTCCTTGGTGCCCTCCGAGCTTGGTTGTTTTCTTGCAGACGTTTCTTTACCCAAACTAGGTAGCCTCCTCAGTGCTTGAAGGGATTGGTGGGGGTGGAGGAGGAGGATTGTGGGGTCCTTGGTGCCCTCTGAGCTTAGTTATTTTCTTGCGGACGTTTCATGACCCAACTAGGTAACATCATCAATGCTAGAAGGGAGTGGGTTTTCCCCCCAGTTTACAGTCTAGTGGCTTGCCCTGGTCCTAGAGGTTATTTGGTTAGGCTGTTTACTCTTGGCTTGCTTGGCAGTTTGGCAGTTTATTGATTATTTATATATAATTTTCTAGTGCTCAAAGTGGCATCATTGGTGGACACAAAGCATGGTTAGGCATTCTTTTTCCAATTGCCCCCAATTTCTTACTTCCTCTGAGGTTTCTATCGTGCAGCAATGTAGCCTCATTTTAACCAGCCTTATGGATCACACCTTCCATTCATTCTCACCTCCAATTCTTCCGGCTGGTAATTTCTGGATATAAAAAGCAGTTATCCTGGATGGGCTTAGGTGAATTAAAGCCAGGAAGTTTTTGTGCCCTTTACCCTTTAAACTCCCCCTCTGGAGGGTATCAGGAAGCTTAATTCATTCATATGTGGGTAGAGCTTTGAAAAACGACAAGAGGCCAAAGTGTTATTATTGTCTCTGAAGAGTCTTCCTGATGCTCTGTGTTGCTGTAGGAGTCCATTAGCTCGGTTAGGTGCACCAAAGGTTGGCCTTGCACCCAAATATGTGTTTTTATTGATAAACATCCTTCTCCAGTAATTAAACTGGGTGGGCGAGGAAGAAAAGGGGGGTTAAATCTCTGGGTAGATCATCTACAAAGGTGAAGCTGCACGATGGTTAGATTTTATCAAGAGCTCGCCAATCTCTTTCCAGGGCCTTCTCTATTTCAAAGGAAGGAAGCAGCTTCTTCAGAATACAATTTCTCATATCTGAGTGCCGTCAGGAGACAACGTTACGAGAGTTAAAAACTCAGCACTGGATATCCTTGGACTTTTATGGAGATCACCTATGGGCCCTGCAGGCGGACAATTCTGAGAAGCAAAGCCAGATTCACTTCACAACTGTGTGGCTAATTTTACAACTGCACTGACTGATTCCCTGTGGCAAGAAAAGTCATAAAATGGGGCAAAACCTATTTTATTAAAAAATTCTATTATTATATTAACAAATTTCTCACTTAACAACATAAAGCTTGGACTCGGTTGTGATCATAAGTTGAAAACTACCTGTACCTTTACGTTCGTTTGCAGCATCCTATGGTCATGGGACAGTATTTTAGAACAGTCTGTAAAATGGGTTCACTTAACGACTGTGGTGTTTACTTAATGACTGCTGCAAGAAAGGTCGTAAAATAAGGTCAATCGCATGGATGACTTGATTTACGGCTATCATGACGGAAGGAAGGAAGGAAGGAAGGAAGGAAGGAAGGAAGGAAGGAAGGAAGGAAGGAAGGAAGGAAGGAAGGAAAAGACAAAACACATTATCTCCAGCAACCAACATCCAGATAAGCAGGGATTAAACCCAGACAAACAATCAAGCAGAAAGCAATGCCCTAATCAAGGAACTACCATGGAGAAAACCATAAGTCTCACCCACACCAGCAGGACAAGCTAAATTATATATAAACTGAGAGCAAATCTCATTGTGTAAGGTCACATACACCTATGCACACTCAAGTGTTGTTCCTTAGCATTTGGGTTCTGGTAACATGATGTCCAAGTTGGAAACTCCTAACCAGTTATCTCTTAAAACACTGTGCGTGTCCATCTAGGCTTCTCTGCATCCCAGGGACGCCTGGCTCCTGTGATTCCATTTTGTCACGTCCTCTATTTATTACATCCAGGGCCTGCAGCAAATTGCTTGACAATTCTGAGCATTAAATATAATTTGTCCCTACTCCAGGCTGCCTCTGCCATTATGAATTTTTTATCTGGCCCCCGCTCTTCAAATTATCGGCCATCAGCAAAAGTTTACTGTTGTGGCTAAAATATCAATTTGGCGCGAGACTTCCAATCCGACACCATAATTGCAAAGTTACATTTTATGATTACAGGGAGATGTTAGTTAATAGGCAGGAGAATGTGGACTTGAGGGTTAGGGAGGCATTGCTGCTCTCTGCTGGTAGGATTTTTAGTAACACCGTTCTTAAATGCATCTGGCTTTTCCATGAATGTCGCAAAAGGGGATCCCGTGACCCTGGGATGCTGCAACGGTCATAAACACGAGTCAGTTGCCAAGCATCTGAATTTGATCCCGTAACCATGGGGACGCTGCAGTGGTCATAAGGGTGAAAAAATGGTCCTAAGTCAGTTTTTTCACTGCCGTTGTAACTTTGAATAGTCATCATATAAATGGCTGTAATTCGAGACTTACCTGTACATTATAATAATAATAACCAAGTCACAATGAGGACCGGCAACTTTTTTTCCGCCTGATTCTAACATCCTTAATCGAATATTTCTTAAACGGCCCCAAACCCAGCAAGGAGCTGTTGCCATCTAGTGGCAGATAGTTCCAAATGCAGCTCAGAGCTGAAATTCATGGAAGGAGGTCTTCCTTTGACCCCAGGCTCAAGATTATAGCCAAGGACGACCTGTATTGGGAGCTCAGGGGCTGATCCTAAGGATGAAACATTACAAGAAACTTGCTGAATTGGGCACCAATTCCATTTAATTCAACCTCCTGAAGTCCCAGTTGCTTGGCTTTAACTTCCCTCCCATGCAGATGTTTTAATCTTACAGTTTTCTCCTCCCTTGTCAAAGCTGCTGTTCCTCACCAGCTCCTGTAGCAGGGAGTTCCATAGATTAAAACAAGCTCCTTGTGGTGAAGGCTTCGCTGGCATGTCTCATCCAAGTAAGCTCTTCTCATATGCCCAAAAACGACTTTCAAAGGGTTTCATAGTTTAATATCTAATAAACTGCAGAAGTTCAAGGGGAAATGGAAAATTTGATCTAAGGAAGAGACAACACAGAACTTCTGAATCGCCACTTAGATTTGGGGCAGCCTAAATATTGCAGGGCTCACAGATCGTTAGCCATGTTGGCTGGGGGTGATGAGATCTGGAGTCCAAGAACACTGGAAGGGGGAGGAACACAGAGCTTTCTTCCATTTTCCTAACAGTCTGCCCAATGTCACATTCCTGAGACAAATGCCATCTCCTTGTCCAAAAGGCATTCAAAAGCCGGTAAATTTGTGTGCATCCGCCAGGAGAGACAAGGAGAGGGACCAGCAGCTATTTTTGAAATAATGAATCTTAAGAAGGCCATTAAAGTTGTAGACCGCCTCTTCATTATTTCTCTTTAAAGTTATTTATTAACCCAGAATTGCTATTGTCATATTTCACTTTTATTTGCAATCTCCCCTGGGCTAAAGTGTTATATATTAATCTTGCAGGTTAGGATTCTTCTAATGGTGCTTCTGGAGTTATATACTGCTCTTAATTTTATTAGTTTGTGTGGTATTTTAAATTATGGCAAAGAAAATGTGTAAAAATGAAAATACTGTGGGAGGATTTCCCCTCGCCAGGGGTGAAGCTGAGTCCCCTTGCTTACCCAAATGCTGGAGAGAATAGAATAGAATGGAATGGAATGAAATAGACTGTAGAATGGAATGGAATGGAATGGAATAGAATTGAATGGAAGGAAGGAAGGAAGGAAGGAAGGAAGGAAGGAAGGAAGGAAGGAAGGAAGGAAGGAAGGAAGGAAGGAAGACCTGATTTTAACTTTGCCCCCTTTCAATCTCTCTGGCTGCAGGCTTGGTTTCCTCTCTCTCCCCCCTCCTCTTAATCCTGGGCTGCTAGGACATGCAACCTCCCCCCTTCCGATTCATGCTGGCTCTTGCTAATTAAATTCTGCTTTCCGAGCACTTTCCCATTTGCCAAATCCCCGCAAATCATCTCCAACTCTTCCCACTCCCGAGCGGCTAAGCCAGCCGCTGTAATCTCTCCTCTCGTTGTGTGATCTTTCCTGCATGCGCCAGCAAAGCCAGGGCTGGCCGCTTTGGCTTCCCAGATCTCAGGAGCCCAAAATGTGTCAGAAGAAGGGGAGAACGTCTAAAAATAGACCTCTTAAGACCTTAGCTAATTTCTAATCCTTGTCTCCTTTTTAAGATGCCTCTCTCTGCCTGGGCCAGCTGGGCCCCGTCTCTGTTTGGATTTGCAGACTTCCTTAAGAACTTCAAATCTGCTGCACAAAACGACGGCTTTGTTATCTTCCTGTGGGCACCTCCTCTATCAAACGGCACAGCCCATGATCCTGGTCTCAGCCTGGCTAAGAACATAAGTCCAAGAACGCTGTCGCAGCGCGGGGTTTCCATTCTTTGCCGGCTCCTCTTTGGAAAGAGTGACATTTCGGTTTGGAGAGCAA
Organism: Bothrops alternatus; assembly: GCA_034064705.1. Taxonomy (NCBI): domain Eukaryota; kingdom Metazoa; phylum Chordata; class Lepidosauria; order Squamata; family Viperidae; genus Bothrops; species Bothrops alternatus. The sequence goes on along the minus strand of JARGCV010001274.1, from coordinate 45,449 downwards.
TTTAGGCTGAGCCCTTTGCTCAGCTGGGGCCTCTGGCCTCCTCTGCTGTCAGAGAGCCAGGTAGGAGTTCCGTGTCCCACCACCACAAGCAAGGTGGGTGGGCTCCTCATCTGAGCAGGAGGCTAGCCAGCGAGGCAACTTGATGGCCAGGGGCAGGGAGAGCTGTCCAGCCCAAGGGCCAGAGTTCAAGAAGGCCAGGAGCTGGGCAGAAGGTTGACCTCCGATGGCTCTCCATCTTCTCTAGTGGTCCTGATTGGTGGTGTCAAATTTGTTTCCTTGCATTTTCTCCCAGGCAGGAACCAGAGAGCTAGGAGGTCTTGGGCTAGACCAGAGGTCTTCAAACTTGGCCTTTTTATGACTTGTGGACTTCAACTCCCAGAATTCCTTAGCCAGACACGTGTGCCTGGCTGAAGAATTCTGGGAGTTGAAGTCCACAAGTCATAAAAGGGCCAAGTTTGAAGACCCTTGGGCTAGAAGGTGTGTGAACTGGCTTCCCATTAGCCCCCAATGTCTGGGCTGACCCAACCTCTGAGCCCTGATACTTCGTTTGGGTTTAGCAGGGTTCGGAAACCCAAGTATTGTGGTTTGTTCAACCAGGTTGCAGTTTGACCAATGGTGTTGGCATGATGTGTGAAGGCAGGGAGATACCTCCACCGCAAGAGGAGCGGTTAAAGGGGGTGGGAAATTGCAGGTAAACAAGTAAGGTTGGGTCTTCATCTGGGGTCTTGGGGGTCCCAGTGTGCACAGTTTTTACAAAATCAGATTTTAATGGGGAGCACAGCACCAGCTTTTCCTCCAGTTCTGCGAGTCCTGAAACTGGATCAGGCTGAGGTTCCTGTTGGTCAGACCTGTTGTTTCTTTTTCTCCTTCTCCTTCATTCCTCCTTTTCTGTCTCCTTTTCCACCTACTCTTTTTCCTTCTCCAACCACAGCGCTCTGGAGCGTTAAAAGTAACTTTATTCCAGCCTTTCAGTCTGGCCCTTTTGACGTATGTTGGACAACGTTGGAAGAAACTGGAGTTGGAAGAAACTGGAAACTTTGTGCACCTTTGTTTGTCTGATACAACATCATGAGTGAGAGCTGGGTGTGAGGCAGGAACAGGAACTGCTTAGCCACAGAATTAGGCCACAAATTTGGGGATAACCATCATCATCAACAACAACCTATTAAACTTGTATGCCACCTAACTCTAAATTACTCTGGTCAGCCGACAAGAATCAAAGTCATTATCAAAAAATAAAATCAATCAAATATTTCAAAACAAATAAATAAAGATCTGGAACTCTGGAGAGCAATAATAGTTACTATTAATAACAAAGCTAAAAAGAGGTTATTTCTATATTGTTTGTGTTTTATCTATTCTTATTGCTAGTCACCTAAAATGACGTATGTGAGATGGGCAGAAATATAATTTGAATTTATTTTTTTCCCTTTATTATTATCATCATTATGGGTGAGAAAAAGCAAGCAAGGGCTGCTTTTTTCACGGCCCTTGATCCAGGCGATAGCCAAACACGTGTTTGCCCCGCGGGTCGTGTGCAAGGGCAAAAAGCAGGTCAGCCCCGGCCAGAAGAAACGCTGACTCACGCTTAGACAGCCAGGAGGCGGGGCGCCCTGATTCAGCGAAAAACCCAAAGCCGGGCTTCCCGTGATTGGTCGGGGCGCTGATGACGTTGACGAAGTCAGTTCTGATTCGGCAACCGGGAGGCGGAAGTAAAATATGAATCAGCGAAATTGCGCTGGGCTACATAAAGCGCCGGAGCGCTTGGCGGGTTGTGTTTTTGTGTTAGTCTACACAGGCCTTTGTGTTTTTATCGCAGATCCTGCGAGGTCTCTATCCTGCCCGCCACGTTGGAGAGAACCGACACGGGAGTGCATTCCCACAGCTTGCTAAACCCAGTGAGAGTGTTAAGTATGTTGTGTGATTCTGTTCCTCTTGGTGTGTGTTGGGTTAATTCTTTCCCTTTTGGGTCACTTAGGGAAAGGCGGTTAAAGTAGTTATAGGAATGTAATCCCGGGTGCTGTTGAGTGGTTTGTTGAAGCCTGTATTCAAATCCTGGCTTATTTATTAAGCACATGGGACTTTCCGAAGTTGGGCGATGGGGAATCTCTACGACTTAGAATTTGGGGGAGGGGGCTGGTCGTTGTTCTTAGTAGCAAAGTTCAACCTGGACTTTGGTAAGTCTGGTTTTTTGGCAGAAGAATGGCTTTGATCAAACTGGGTTGTGCTTACACCCAGTTTACACTTGAGTCCTAAAGAAGTTTCTTTGCCTTGAGCCTTTGCTATTGTATAAATCAGGGGTGTCCAACCTTGGAAACTTTAAGATCTGTGGAGGAACTCCCAGAATTCCCCAGCCAGTCAAGTCCACAGGTCTTAAAGTTGCTAAGGTTGGATACCCCGATGTAAATGATTGGTGTGGGGTTTTTTTTATGGTAAAGCAAAATGGGGTATTTGACATAGGCTACTATGACTTACTCAACAACACTGATGACAGAAGTCACACATGTCATCTCTGGGTGTGAATCTGGCTGCTGTGTGTCCTGTCAGAAAAGCAAACTTACACAACCTCCTCTTCTAGATTCTGGGAAGTTGTGGGCTTCTGAAGAAATGGAATTCCCAGACCTGGGACAACACTGCTGTGAGAAGACCTGCAGACGGCTGGGTATGGATCACGGGAAGGGTGTGTGTGTGTGTGTGTGTGTGCTTGGGATGTCCCTCCTTTAAGGGATAACAACAACCCTTGTGATTTGGGAAGACGACCAGATCTCTTGCATTAGAATAAATCCAACTTACCGTTTGCTGTTTTTTTTTCCCTCTGAAGATTTTCTTCCTCTGAAATGTGACGCCTGCAAGGAGCTTTTCTGCAAAGACCACATTGTCTACAGGCAACACAAGTGTTCTTCAGCGTATAAGAAGGTGATCCATATTTATGGCATTGTGAACTTTGTGAAATGGGGATGGTGTGTGCCAATGCATAACTAGCTATGCAAAAAAAATGAGTTTTTTAACTGTTCCTCGTCCTTGTGCTGGTGGCCTCTAGCATTGGCCCTATTTCAAGCTGGAAAAGTATAACTACTGTCTAAAATCATGACATACTGTGAGACCTAAGACCTGGCAAAGAATCAAAATAATAAAAAGTGAAGGATTTATGTGGAAAAGGGGCTGGCTGTCCTTCATCTTGCTTGCTTTAGGACCAACTGTCTCATGTAAACCTTAGTAATTAGCTAGAACTTTCATTAAGGCACAGAGTACAGGATTGCTTAAAAGTGCCCAGTGAGGAAGGCGATGTTAGCCATTCAACGACTTACTCTGCCTTGTCTTTGTTGACTTCAACCTGATAATCTTTTGTTTTAGGATGTACAGGTTCCAGTCTGTCCTCTTTGCAACACTCCGGTCCCTGTCAGAAAGGGAGAGATGCCCGATGTAGCTGTGGGGGCCCATATAGATCGGGACTGTCAACAGGATTCAGCCCAGCAGAAGCAGAAAGTAAGGACCTTCTTAAGAGGTGTGGGACTCTTCTCATTCTTGGTTCTGTCTTCCTCCTGCCTCCATGGAGCTTTCTCTAACTTTAGAAAGTGATTTTATTTTGCTTAAGGACTAATTTGAGCTAAGGATCACATTCCCTTAAAAGAAAAATGGGAAAAGGCTGGAAAGAGCATGGCGGGCTGGGGAATTCTGGGAACTGAAGTCCGTGTGTCTTAAACTTGTTAAGTTGAGAAACAATGGTTTATGGGGAAGCCAACTTGGAGTTGGCTCTGAACTGTGGAATCCAGCCCTGCACTTTACTAGCAGTTCCAATTTACCAAGTAGGCCAACTACTCACAAGGGGTACTAAATATTAGTGTGTTAGCCCAATTTGGTGTGATTTTGATGGGATCTCCTTGGCGTTTAGATCTTCACCAACGGATGCTTCAAAGGAGGCTGCAGAAAGAAAGAGATGATGCGGCTGGTTTGTGACCAGTGTCACCAGAACTTTTGTCTTCGTCATCGGCATCCTTCAGACCACAACTGCCCGGGACAGATTTCACCTGTCTCCAAAGCAGGGTAAGGCTCCTGGGTTGGGAAGTCAACATGACAGATCTTTTTAGGGCATCTCCCAAATTGAATCTAGGTGGTTTTCAAAGATGGTTAGGTCTTTGGGAGAAGACTTTAGGAATTTGTTCGTTCCAGCTGGTTGATGAATTGAAGGCATCTGTTATCAAGGTGGCTACGGGATATCTTTCAATGAGGAAGTGAAAATTACAACAAGGGGCAGAGTTTAGTCAATATTAGTTAACATTTATTTATAGATTGCTGAAGCCTCAAAACCAGGTCCAGGTGGTTTATGAATAATGAAAAAAATGCATAAAAGTAATAAACATGCCAGATAGTTAATAATGAAACTTTCCTATTCATCAAAAATCCTTCACTTAAATGCGTATTAACTTCCTCACAGGTGTGCAGCTATAATGAGATCCCTGCAATCCAGGAATAATTCTCCCAACTGTCCTTTTCTACAAAATGGGTAAGTTTTGATCTTTTCTGTTTAATAAGTAATCCTATGTTTCCTGTGTGTCATGTTGAAACTTTAGTGCAAAACATTTATTGATTTCCGAATGTGCTTAAGTTAACTGGTCAGTCTGTTTGATTATGTGCCATCAAGTCTCTGTGGCTCTTGGTGACATCTATTTCAAAAGAAATTAAGCCGGACATTTTATGGTGTTGGTAATAGGGCACAGAAGATTTCACTCGGTCTGGTTACTTAGACTTAGGTTGTTTTTATACACCCTGATTACTAAACAGCAGAGTGACCAGGTTTTAGCATAAGAAAAACTAGTTAAAGTAATCCTTTATGGTGAACTGAAATCCTAGCACTTCTACAGTCTTCTCTTGTGAAAAAGAAACAATAAGTGAGAAAATAATAAGTGAGAATAGCTGTTGTGAACTGTGTGAGAAATACTATTTTGTAGCTTCTGGCTAGCTAATTGTGTTGTTTTGTTTTCAGATGCAAAGCAAAAAGTTGATGTCTACAGCTGGGAACTAAACCTACGTGAAGCCTGTCATATTGCTGCCCCTCTTTAGCTTTTAAAAATCTATTGTACCCTTTTGCACATTTTCTGATTAAATGGACTCCTTACATTGTTGTGATAGTTGGCTTGAATTTAAGTCACAGAACTGCTGAAAGTGAATTAGATGAATCTTGTCTTGCCTAGGATAATGGCCACAGCAGATTCTTCAAATTGCCAAGTTTGAGCAAGGTGACCTAGCCTTTTAGTCGCTCAAATTCTCCAACTAACTGGAATATTGAAAACAGCTCAGACAGCACAAGGTTTTCATGGATGGGAGTAGGGAATCTCTCTTTTGTTTTGCTGGATTTATTCCGGCCTCTACGGAGTGATTTTTCAGGCATGAGAGACCCCTGCTGAGTGAAATCTCCCCCCCCAACTTGGTTTTATTTGCAATATTTGAAATAACCCACAGGGTGTCGCCACCAACAAAACCAGCCCATTTTAAGCTGCTGAGTTTTCTCAAAGATGATGTAATGTAATGTAGGGAGTGCTGAACTTCTTTTAATCTTGGTTCCGCCCCCTCAAGTCAGAAAGGAGGGGGTCAAAGAGGAAAGAAGTGCACCATTTGAAGACAAATACGTACAGTGGATTAGCGGATTTTTCCCTTTGTTTTTTATAAAATAGTGGAGATTTTGACACTAAACTCAAAAATGTGTATTTTTTTTCACACGGTTAAAATCTCGAGATATATTTAATATAACCAATTTAGAAGAGACTCTGCACTTCAGGATTGAATTGCGGGCTCCTTGGTGTTCTCTGAGCAGGTTTGCTTGCAAATGTTGCATTAACCAACTCGGTACCGTCAGTGCAAGTTGCAAACTTTTATTACATTTTATTGCAGCTCTGCCGGCCGGGGAATTCTGGAAATTGAAGCCCACACAGCTTTAAAGATGAGAAATATCCCTTTAACACCAAGCAAACTAGGGAAAAGTTGCTGCTTTTTCACCAAAATATGAGTTTTCTTGTGCTTCTTCTCTTTTTAAACGGTTTTAACATCATTTTTAGATGCTTCGTTTAAACAGAGGCTGATTGGCATAGAATGGGCAGGAGAGCCCGGCGCACCTCGTCCAATCAGTAAAGAGGGACCGCGCACGCGCTCTCCGCCCCCGCGGCCGCACCTCACGCAGCCGCACCGGTGTTCATCGCGGGCCATTCCCTTGGCCCCGCCTCCGCCGCGTGCGGAGAGAGCGTGCATCCGGAAGAGTTGAGGAGGGGGGCGGGCCTTAACAAGGGGCCGCGCGGCCACTCGTAGGGATTGTCGCGAGAAGACGGACGGGCGGCGCGGCCAGTCAGAGCGCGGGAACGCCCGAGCAGCCAATCGGAGCTCGAGGAGGGAGGGACGGCGGCGGCCAGAAGGAAGCTGGCGGGAAAAGGCGGAAGAGCCGTCGCTGACGAAGCCGGGAAGGCTGCCTGGGGTGAGCCCGGGGTGGGTGGCGGAGGCGGCGGCCGTGGCTGCCCACGTGCTCCGAGGGCGAGTGTGGGCGGGGCAACCTTTGACCTTTCGCACCGTGTTCGCCTCTTTTCTCGCCTCATCCTTCACAACAACCCCGCAGGGTCGACCAGTCTCCATTTTCTCCCTGCCCAAACTAGAGGCCGGTCCGCCGTGTGTGTGTGTGTGTGTGTGTGTGTGCGTGCGTAAGAGGAGGGAGAACTCACACAGTGATCTTGTACAGCAATGCCCACAAGCCCCAACCAACCGCAGCACCCATAAGCCCCAAACTACAACACCCATTAGCCCCAACTAGCTCCAACAAGGTGACTCTGGCGAGCTCTCCAAACAGATGGGGGAATAATTAGTCCTGGGCTTATAAAAGTTCGCTTAGTGACTGTTCGACCGTGGGAAAAGTGATTTGGGACTGTTTTTCACACTGAACGACCACTGCAGTGTCCCGGTGGTCACATGATCCAAATCCAGCCACTTGGCAAGTGACTCACATTTACCACGGTCGCAGTCTCCCGGGGTCACGTGATCCACTTTTGCGACCTCCTGAGAAGCAAAGTCGATGGGGAAAGCCAGGTTCACTTAACGACCGTATTACTAACTGAACGACCGCTGTGATTCCCTTAACAAACTGTGGCGAGAAAGGTCATGAAATGGGACAAAACTCATTTAGCGACTGTCTCGCTTAGCAACAGAAATGTTGGGCTCCGTTGTGGTTGTAAGCCAAAGACTACCTGTAGTCAAAAATGAAAGATTTGCTACGTTAAAAGAAAAAAAGCAAAAGTAGAAAGTGGCTGGCCCTGGAGAGCCCAGGCTGAGGAAGGAGGCTCTGGCCTGGGTTTAACAGCCTTTCAAGAACCGGGATGTATTATTCTGGCTGGAGACTTTTGAGAATTAAAGGCAACATTTAAATGTTGCTAGCAAAAGCAAACTCGGGTCTAATTTGGCAACTCTGTATTTAAGCAGATTCCCTATTTATTTATTTTTAAATGCCCATTTATAAACAATGTAAAAAAAAATACATGTACAGCTTTCTTTTGCCAGTTGGGCCCTCAGTAGTGGCTGATTATCATCACTCCATCTTGTTTTAGGTCTCTTTCGTGGACGCTTTTGGTCATGTTTTTATCAAGAATCTTATTTTTTTTATCAAAAAGAATGTTTATTTTTTTATCCACAATCTTATATATAACTCAGGTTAAAACGAAAGCATATTCCAGACTGCCCATCTGCAATTCCACCATCACACATTAGACAGTTAAAACTTTCTTTATTCAAAGACAGACATTTTTTTTAAAAAAAGGTTAAGAAAAGAACATTGATAACATAATTGTACAAAGCTGTTAAAAAATTTTTGGGGGGTGGGAGATTTGATTTGTTTTGATAAAAACCTCTTTAACAGGTATGATTTCTTTTTATTTGTTCTAGAGTTGTAAGTCTCAGGAAGACTGATGAAGGCAGAAAAGAAAAAGCAGCTTCCACCAGAAAAGAGGAAGATGAAACAGAAAAAGAAATCCATGAAGCCTCCGAAGCCACAAATGGCACCAGAGGAAGATGAACCTGTGCTGAAAAAACATAAACTAAACGTGAGTAAATAAGAATCAGTCCTTTGATCCTAGAGGTGTTTTTGTTCACATTTTCAGCTGAGTCTTACTTACTCAAAAATATAGGCAAGACAATATGTTATAATTTTTAAAATTTGTTGGGATTATTGCCACGTGGTCTATATTTTTCTGTTTTCTAATCTGAGTGAAGAGAATCTGAAATTTAACGTGGGGAGTGCTGGGATGCTAAGAAAACCTATTAGTCTTAGACTTTTAAACAGGACCCTTGTTCTTAATATCTTTCATAGTCATTTATAAAACATATGCATGTAGTGTTTTGTAGTTAGATGAAAGTAGAGCAGATCAGACATCTTAAGCATATTATTATTGTTATCTCTTACAGCAGGGGTTCTCAACCTTGGCAACTTTAAGACTTGCGGACTTCAACTCCCAGAATTCCTCAGCCAGCTTTGCTGGCTGAGGAATTCTGGGAGTTGAAGTCCACAAGTCTTAAAGTTGCCAAGGTTGAGAACCCCTGTCTTACGGTATCTAATTTCTCCTGTGCCTAGAGATACTTTATCTAGCCTTCATTTAATAACATACAGAAGAAATAGATGTAGGTGTGTTTGGGATACAAGTTTGCCCATCATTAGTTAAAGGTATCCGTGTGCAAAAGAATATTTGGCCATTTCTATGTGTTTTCTATGTACATTTCTGTGTGCATTCTTACAAACAAAGGTAAATTTATTTGGCTGTGTTGCTTACTGTAAATGTGCGCCTTTATTTAATATTCATGTTACTAACAGTTACACTTGAGACCAAAGCCCTTTTAATTTAGCCATTGGACTGCTTGCAGAAGAAAAAAAAATGGGATATTTGCATTTAAGGGGCCATTTCATTTTCTGCACATTTGCAGTGAATTTGCTTCGTGTTCTCCCAAGGCAGTATAAGCTTCGTACAGATTTGAGAACATTTCCCCACCTCTGTATATTAACCATACAGCATATACACCAGCCGTCAGATATTGTGCTTAGCCGCACAATCTGGCTTTTGTTAGCAGGAGCCGACTGACTACTTTTGACCTGACCTGCTGAGACAAGAGGAAATCCCTCATCTCCCTTCTCCATGCTAGCCCCAAAGGGACCAGGCTGTGAGTAAAGAGAAAGAAGAGTTTGTGTGAACTTTTGGCATGCTGTTCCTTGCAAGTTCACATGGTATAGAGTTGGTAGCACAGAGCATTGAAAACTTCCAGTTTGTAGCAACTGAAGTATGTTATCAATTAAAAGATGGATTTGTGACCGGACCTGTCTCTTTACGGGGAAAAAATGTCCTCCTTTGGTTTCTCTGTTCTTGCTTGATGGCCAAAATACTCCACAGCCTTCTAGTTTGATTTTAAAGCTAGATATAACAGTGTAATGTACTTGTTAATGTGGGGAAGGATTTCTCCGATTTGTTGCTGTGTTTCGCTGAAATGTGCACAAATGGGTCTGCCTGAGAAGTTCTGTTAAAGTGCAAACTTTGAACTTGATTTGGTGCAAAGCTGCATCAGTGTGAGGTTGAAATGTTTTGTAAGAAATGGAACTTGGGATTATGTTGACTCTACTGCCTGTCAGCATAAAGTCTTCAGCTGAGGATTTTGTCATTCCTGACATTGACTAGGTGTGTAATGTTAATCTAATGAGCTGGGATTTGCTGACCAGTTTCAAACCAGAGGCCCTTGCCTAGTCAGAATTTGGGCTGTCTGGTGTTCTGTAATGCTCAAATGATCAGGACAAGCTAGAAAACCGGAATAGATTCATATCTTCTTATGTCACAATCTGGTTTATCTCGGGTAACTTACCAACCTTCCCGCAGCATCAATGTCTGCTTTAAAACAAGCAAAGCTGTTTGTTTCTGGAAAGCAAAACAATATCTTGAAGATATTAGAGAGGTGAGGACCCTTTCTTTTTATGCCTAACTTAACTATAACAGAGTAGAATTTATTTGTTACGTGCAGGGACTACCGGTTTACTTTTGCTGCCCTGCTTCTAGCTTAATTCACCCTTGCGCGGTGACCACGAAGTATAGAAAACACAGAGAGTTTTGTTTGAAATATTTTATATGCAGAGATAAGGCTGAATAATCTTGCATTCCTTTGAATATTTTTGTAATGGACTGAGCAAATTTCCCAGGAAGGCATATTCGCAGCTGGGAAAACAGTTCCTACTTTGAAAATGGTTTTCCCAGGCAAAAGGCTTACATCTCCTACTGTTCCTGATATAAACACAATATTTTGCGCCCTATTTAGCAGAGTCTCAAAAGGTTAGGAATTTAGGCTTTACCAACAGATCCCACCACCACGTACTGGATGCAGTAGACGCTGGGTTGGGTTGCCATTGCTTAAATCAGACGGTTCAAAATGTGGATTGGTAAAAAGGAATATTGGTTTCCGTTTTGCATGTTTAGTTAGTCCTCGGCTTACGACCACAGCTGAGCCCAAAATGTCTGTTTTTCCAAGTGAGGCCACTAAGCGAGTCGTGCCCCATTTTGTAACCTGTCTTGTTAAGTGAATCACTGCAGTTGTTAAGTTAGTGTTAAGAGAATCTGGCTTCCCTATTGACTTTGTTTCTGAGAAGTTTGCAAAAGGGGATCACCTGATCCCGGCACACTGCCACCGTCACAAGTACGAGTCAGTTGCCAAGCATCCGCATTTTGATCACATGACCACAGGGATGCTGCAATGGCCCTATGTGTGATTTTCAAGTCACTCTTTTCAACTTTGTGATTTGTGACCCACAGAAGAAAATATTCCCTAAGATTTCCAAAGAATCCGGCTTCCAATGCTAATAAATCATGAATGCCAAGGGATATTCTAGTGATCTACTGTAATGAAATATGATCACTGGTCATATCTTTATCTTAATTGCTTTTAGCCCAGATCCTTTTCCTTTTTATTAAGCAGCACAAATAAATATCAACAATTTCTCTGCTCTTTGCTACTAATACAAGCATCTCTAAGCTCACAATTCTTGGTTGTGTTAAAAAACTGGGATGTATTTCTGAATTAGCCATGGCATGGTTCAAAGTGCAGTTATACTAATTCCATTTTCAAAACTCCACAGCTCTATGGAGCTTGGGGATGGGCTGCTTCATTTTATCACCCTATAATATGTTCTACAAACTTTGCAATAACAATTTGTTAACGAAGATCACAGCAGCCACCATGAGATAAAGGCGATAACCTGTTTTGCCTGAGAACAAAACAGAGCTGGCAACCAGGAGCGCTTCAATCAGCAAACCCATGTTTATTCTTAGCCCTTGGTATTGCCATATCCCTGAGTGAGGAAAAGGGAGAGAAATGAAGTGTAAAATAAAGGCTTGTGTTGTCATGAAATTTGAATCTGCCAGTTAAGGGAGGGTGCTTAGGGAGACTTGGAGATTGGAGGTAGCTCAGCTCTCCCTGACAGGGCTTTGCTGTGCACAAGGAGCTTATGCTGAGTTGTTAACTCCAGTTCCTCAGACAGTAACTAGTGGTCCTGCTGGTCAGTGGCCTTGGAATATTAAAAAGGCAATTAATTAATAGACCAGGATCTTTCCTGACAGTGAGAACAATTAATCAGTGGAACAGCTTGCCTTCAGAAGTTGTGGGTGCTCCATCACTGGAGGTTTTCAAGAAGAGACTGGACGACCATTTGTCTGAAATGGGATAGGGCTTCCTGCCTGAGCAGGGGGATGGACTAGAAGACCTCCAAGCTCCCTTCCAGCTCTACTCTACTTGATTGAAGGCATGTTTTAAGCGAGTTGCTTCCCTGGTCACTTTGAATGACATCCCACATGCCAGACTTCTCATAATTCCTTCTGTGGACAGATTTTTTTCTCATGGGTTACTTCCTTGCTGTGTGTTTTTTCCAGAATGTGAGTGCTGCTTGCTGCCTTTTTACAATGCTGCAATGACTTTATGTCCTTCATGTTAGCATCCCCATGGAGGAAAGTTTTTAAGATGACTAAAAGGGGGTCCGGCGTCCCTTGTCAAATGGTTGGATTTTTGTTATTCTCTCGTGATCAGCCCACCCTGTGGCCAACACACACTGGACTCTTGACTGTTCCCCAGAGCTCCACCAACAGATTTGCTCAGCTAGATAATTGCAAGAAGAAACGAGAACATGCAGTTGGTTTAACATTTATTAATTGCAACGCTGGAAAGCTGCCAGGCCAGGCTGGCTGAAGGCATCTCTCTGTTCCTCTTTGTCCAAAGCTTTCCCACCAAAGACAAGAAAGAGGTTGCTTTATGCTTGGTCCAGGCAGTTACTGGAGTTGCACTTAAATCCCATGGAAATTGCAACAGGATTGAAATCATAACTGACGTTCCATCTGATTTCATTGGGAGCCTGTTTAGTTTGACCCGGATCCAACCGTAAAATACCAAGAGAAGCCACACACAAAAAAAGATTCTCTAATGCAGCATTTTAGAGTGTTTAAATCTTTGACATTTCCTTATATTGCTATCCATATGACCGATGAAGTTCAAAGAATAGGGGGGGGGGAGAAACAGTAGCTTCTCACCGAGTGAGTTCTCCTTGGCTTTTCGCTTTTCAACTAAAGATGAGGTTAGATGGGAGATTACCTCTTAGTTCTAGGCAATGAAAGCTCAGAGCTGATTCTAAAGCAGAGGCTGTGAATTTAAAAGTGTGTGTGACGTCTATGAGTAAATGCTGAGTATTAAAAAAAAAAGCACCTATGAAAGAGTGGTTCATAACAGCTGACACACATGTAACCCAAGTGACTCTAATTCTGCACCAAGTATTTAGTTCCTTTTTGTAAACTTTTTCTTAAGATTTTCAGACCAGCTTTAGCTCAGTGTCTTCCTTGCAAGAAATAGCAGCTGCTTAATAAATGATCATACTTTGTTCAGATATCCAAATTATATCCTTGCAGTCCCTCAGTGACAAATAAGAGGATGTTGAAGGAACCAGTTGAGTGTTTTAAACAAGGATCCATTAAGATTTCCTTTTCTCCTTAATTCCAGCTCTTCAACAGAGTAGCCAGAAGGAAGCAATTCAAATATGTGTTTGCTACATCTGAATCTGTTGGATTCCTAATGCTGTGTAAAGAATACTTTAAAATATCTTAGAGGAAGCCGGATGTGGTACTGGATTTTTGGTCTGTGCGTTTGTTCACAGGGTGAGGGCAATCAACCATTGGAACTCATTGCTTCCAGAAATTGTGGGTGCTCCATCACTGGAGGCTTTTAAGAAGAGATTGGACAACTATTTGTCTGAAATGGTTTAGAGTTTCCCGCCTAAGCAGGGGGTTGGACTAGATGACCTCCAGGGTCCTATCCAAAGCTATTACTCTGTGTTCTGTGTATCTTCTGGAATGTTGATTATAAACCTCCATGTGTAAATCCAAAATGTGTTTCAGGTCCATCTGTCTCCCCTCTACTTACAACACAGCTACTAAACCAGGAAATGTCACGTGTATTGGGATACCTATGGATGCCTTGATGCATGTCGGTAATAGTTATCTTACTTAGTTTACAAACTGATTCACATCCAGAAAGGAGCATTGGAAATCCAAACCACATTGGCTAACCCGTTCTAAAAATAACAGCAGGGGAGGACTCTACTCTAAACCTGGATTACTTTTCTGGTCCCCTTAATTCAGTTTATGTCACAGAATACATCTGTCTCAGATCGAATTATGTGTTGAACATGATAGCTGTTTCCTTAACTGAGTTTGCAAGATGATGTATACGAATGGAAAACCATTGACTTGTTTGCATCCTTCTATCAATACCTTCTATTGAATTTTTCCCAGCGTCGCTGCAGTTTTATTATATTTTCTAGGGCATCTAACATAGATCAGGTAGGTAACAATATTCAAGAATTGTGTTATAGTTACATTTTTCCATAAGTAATTGTCAGATTCCTTGCCTATATAAATGCAATTGACCTTCGGGCGAGGCTTTTATTCTCCTCTGTAATTAAAGCAGTCCCAAGTACTACATCACGTTTTACACGTTCTTATAAAAACACGGTGAACAGGGCAAAACACACACTTTTTCTGTTAGTAAGAAGCAGGAAGGAGCAGCTACAGGCTAGCCTAAACTTCGTGCTACAGGCTAGCCTAAACTTCCGATTGTTCATTACTGTCAGAAATGACCGATTTCAGGGTCGCGTGGCAAAGGCGGTTGAAGATGGAGACTTTGGTCTTTTGCTCAATGTACAGCTTTAGTTTGTCCCTGAAAGTCTCACCTAGGAAACTATAGATCAGCGGGTTCAAACAGCTGTTGGAGAAGGCAGCAAGGTTTACTATGTGCCCCGTTAAGGGGTAGTTATGTCTGAAAGACCGGCCTCTGGAGGAAGACTCTCCAGTCTTCTGGAGAAGCTGCACGCTGATAAAGACGTTTTCCGGCAGCCAGCAAATGAAGAAGACCAGGACCACCACGAAAATCATGCGCAGGGCTTTCTGACGGCGAAGGCGCAAGCTTCGATGCTTGTGGGCGCTGATCAGCACCCGGGCAATCAACGAATAGCAGAGGCCGATGATGGCGAACGGGATGATAAAGCCCACCGTGATTTCTAACCACTGGATTTCCGCCACGTCCGCAAAACAGAAGTGTATCTCCCCCGAGTGTTGCAGATGGACAGCCGTGAAGGGCACCAAGGCCGCCGAGATGGAGCCCAGCCAGATGAGGCCGCAGCTGAGCCTGGCATGCTCCATGGTGCGGAAGAGGTTGGACTTCATGACTTTGGCCAGGGCGATGTACCTGTCAAAGCTCATCCAGGTGAGGAAGAAGATGCTGCTGTACATATTGATTTGCAGAAACAAGGACATGAAGGTGCAGAGGACGGTAATGTCGTAGTATTTCTCGTCCAGGTTAAACACTTCGATGAGGGAGTCCACCACCAGGATGAGGTCGGCTGCCGCCAGGTTAATGAAGTAGAGGTCGGGGATGGTCATCTTCTCGCGAAAACTGATGTTCACCACCAGGATCAGGATGTTCCCCACAAAGCCGATGGGAAAGAGGAATACCGTGTAAAGGCACGACAGGAAAAGGCCTATCACGTACTGCTGCTGCTCCGATTTGTCCACGGGGGTGAAAGCTCGAGTCTCGTTGCAAAAACGGGATCCGTTGAGTTCAAAGTAGGTGCCGTTACAAAGCGCCGGAGAGGCGGATCCCATGTAAATTTCCGTGGTGTGATTCTCTGCGAAATAGATAAACCTGGATTTCTGCACCAGGCTGTTCAGATGGGCCGTGGTTCCAAAGAGACCGGCCGAGATCATGATTGTAGCCTCCGAGGGCTGAATCAGTTAGAATATTCAGAACTTCTTGGAGAACATTAGAAAGATGCTAGTCCTCAGTAGGAAGAGTGCTTGCAAATTTATCTTCTGTAACAAAGGAGCTTTTTAATAGCCATAGAGGCGGTTTGGGATGTGTGTGCATTTTGCTTTCGTGGAAGACTTGTTCCTGGTTTGAAAGATGCAGATCCATCTAGGACTGTCTCCTCCTGTTTAGCCCGCAGCGAAGGCTAGACCTGCAATTAATGAAAAAGAAAATTAATCTCCTTTCTGCAGAATTGAAAGCCTCCAACGGTGTAGCCACACGAGCGACGTTGGCATCTGCTCATGTAAACTCAGGGTGTTGTCTTTGGGGGGGTTTAGTTAGAGGAATCACACATGCCGGGGAGTGCAGAGAGCTTTAAACAAACAAGAAGCTTTTGACAGATCCATTTAGTGCCGAGATGAAAAGTGCCTGTTAGGGGTTGCATTTTCAAGAAAAGGATAAAAATCAGAAATGAAGCAGATTTGAGGAGAAACAAGAGATTGGCTTTCTGCTGAATTGAGTTCTTTCTTCTTATAGACAATTAACTGTTAACAGCCCCTATTATCTCCTTGCTGTGGCTGCAAAGGGGGTAAAATTTTACAGATCAGAGGGAGGACAAAAAGGGATTTTCCTGTTTTTTTTACTTTTTTCCCCTTCACTGTGAATCTGCTCTGCTTTTTATATATATTTTTGTCAGCGAAAACGGCATTTCAAAGGAAGAGAAGATGGTTTTACTTGGTGGATTGTGTTTGTCCTAGATGCGTCTGAGATATGGTGATATCCTGGTTTAATTAAATACTATTAGGACTTGTGGATGGACTATCTAACCATGTTCCTCCAAAGTTAATAGATGGTAGGATATTGTTTGCGGTTCTGATGTCTTGCTTGTCCATTATAAGTTCTTTTATATAATGGCGTGCAGAAAGTAGCTTTACGAGGTTTTGTTCTGTTTAATTTCAAAAACAAAAAATAACTTCCTTACCTAAATACTGTAATGTCTGAATGACTGTGGATCTGTCAGACACCCAGTTTTTTTTTATAAGGCGTTCTTTCAAAAGTATGAAAACCTTATAAAAGTTTGATTTACCGACAGAGGGTTGAAGCATAGTACATCTGTATTTTAACCTGCTTTAAAAAAAAAAGCTTTATTCCTGAAAGACTACGATAAATCCTTTTTTATAAACAACCCTGAAGTAGACTGAAGTGCGTGCTGATTTTTTAAAGAAAAAAATACCTGAAATAATGCTGCTTCGGTGACAATCTGTTTATGCACAAGATGTGAAAAAATGCTACAGTATTTCAGTTGTGTTCTTTACTTTCAGCTGTCCTTAGGTTCATTTATTTTTGCCTTTATTGTACACAGCTGGACATCCATAAATATGAGCTGATCCAATACTGGATTTCTTCCAGCTACCGGTAGGCTGGTTTATATTTAAGGGAAGCATCTCTACAGTCAAGTAATTGAAATTAATGTTATTCAGATGATACCGGGGTATGCAGAGGTATGGATCAGCTAGAAATGGAATTACATGTTTTTTAAATAATAATAATAATAAATGCAACAGTTTATGGCAACAGATTAATATCCGACATTAAATCCTACCAATAAAAAAAGACTTTATAGATGTTCTTGCTTCTGCCTTTTGTCTCCAACTTAAAAAAAAAAAAAAGATCCTGTTGAAATTTAACTCTGTTTCTGCCAGCTAGTTTTTTTTTTCTTCTCACCCGCTGAACGAGTTATCTGATTTTTAGGCTCATTTCAAGAATTGTTTGCCTGCCCCCCCTCACTTTCCCTTTTTTTTTTTTTTTGGAATGCCTATTTAAATAGAAAGATAAAGCCAGATGCCATTACACCGACTCTACTAACTAAGTAAACCTCACTTTAAGATACACTGAGCAAAAAAATGAGATGAAAATGAGATAGGAAGAAAGCCGATCAAATCCCCGAAAATTAGCAAGTCCAATAAGACCGTCCTACCTTTCTTGGTTCATCCAGTTTCTCTTCTGGATCGCCAGCATGTTTCCATCCATTTGAAAGACCTTCTCAGGTGTTCTTTTTCAGCCTTTTCAAAAACCCATCCTTCCATGTCCCAGTGGCCCCCCTTCTAAATCCTGATGCAGCAGGTGGATGATGGAGGCTTTCTCTGCTGTGGGAGGAAGCCAGCTGACAGCGGCATGACCCCTACCTGGTGGCTGCTTGAATGGGATCGATCCACCGGCTGTGGGAGAAGGAGGGTTGAGCAGCTGGGCTGACTCTTGCTTTCTGAATGGAATGACAGCCAAGTCTATAACGCCACCGGCTCAGTGCACGGATCTCTCTCTCTCTCTCGCGCGCGCTCCCTCTGGAGACAGTGATGCTCCGTTCTCACTGTGCCCTGTCAGTCTCTCTCTCTCCCCCCCCCCCGCCCCTTCAGCTCAGTAATTCAGCTTTCTCAGGAAGGCAGTGAGAATTTTAGTGATGGGAGGTCTTCCCATCGGGACCCAACTCAAGCTAGAAGTAAGGAGAACTTTTCTGGCACTGAGGACAATTAATCCGTGGGTTGAGTTGTGAGTGCTCCATCGCTGGAAGCTTTCAAAAGCAGACTGGAGAAACCATTTGACCAGGATGGTATAAGGTCTACTTTGAGCAGGGGTTGGACTAGAAGACCTCCGAGGTCCCTTCCAACCCTAGGGGGTCTATCATCTATGAGCCCGTTCATGCACAGGTAGAAGCTCAGGTGAGGATCCAGAATGGCACCACTTCTGGAGTTCCATGAAGGTTGCCCAAATCTGGGCTGTCCCCAGAAAGAGGCCCCTCTTCAAGAGCTTTCTGGTCTTGTTTTGTTTTGTTTTTGCAAGCTGTCTCTAGCGGCTGTGACGTCCTACATTGACTGAACTGGACTGCACCCCCTCCTTGCAAACTGCCTCTAAAATTGAAGGGACTTATAAAAGCAACTTGGGGTGCAAAAAGGAAGGGAAGCTTTGGGGTGCTAAAAGAAAAAGACCCCAATCCCCCTGGGTAGGTCTTGCCCCTTAAGCTGTCGTTGGCATTTCTTATCTCCAGATTCATAAGCAAGAGTCAGATGAAGGATTTGGAGGGGGGGGGAGGGAAAAAGCGCCCCGTATTCTAATGCACCATTTGGAAGGATGATAGAAGATGCCATTGGAAGCCTCAGCATCCTTCAGAGTTACCTTTTCTCTGTTTTAAAAGTGAGTTTTTTAGTCTTAAGGCGGTGGTCCTCAACCTGTGGTCCATGGAGTCCTGGAGGGTCTGTGATGTCGTCACGGGGGAGGGGGTGTCTGTGAAGACTTGAAAAAAATGGTATGATTTAAATCTTGAGCTAAGACTTGGGGGTCCGTGGCCTTGGTCCATGGCCACAAAAGGTATTTAAAGGGGGCCTGTGGGGAAGAAAAGTTTGAGAGCCACTGGTCTAAGGAACGACAACATTTACACAATCTGTGGACGAAGCCCACTCCCCTTCCATCACCCCCCTTTAGGCTTCAATTAAAAATTAAAATGTTCATCCTCTGGCTATAGTCTAACTCAGCGGTCGGGTATCCAAGCTTGGCCCCTTTAAGACTGGTGGACTACAACTCCCAGGATTCCCCAGCTAATTCTGGCTAAGGAATTCTGGGAGCTGTAGTCCACCAGTCTTAAAGGGGCCAAGCTTGGGCACCCCCTGGTTGGTTAATGCAGATTTCAGAGAAGTAGCCATATATACAATGAATGTTGTATATTGCGTCAGCTTTTGTTGACCAAGATCTATGAAAGCTTATACAATGTTACATTTGTTAGTCTTTTAAGGTGCCCAAGAGGGTTTATTTTGATAAAAACACTGTATAGTTTCCATTATATGTATCCATTATGAAGGAAGCTAAGTGTTCTCCATTCTGTGGTGTGAAGATTCCTGCTTTTTTTGAAATCCTTTCCCTGCTCCTCGGCCTGCTACGAAATGCTTCCCTCTGAAAGCTGTGTTCCTTTTTTTTTTAACATTCTGGACATAACTCTACAACACACTGTCTTGGCAGGTTGGACCTGAACTTCTATCCTAGTTGAACCGTGGCCACATCCAAAATATTTTGGCTTGCTGCCCGTCGTAGAAGAAAAATTAGGACCTGATATTCAGTACAGTTTGTACTGTTAAATTTTATTCTTGTTGAGATTCTGGAGAAGCTTCAGAAGGACTTCAAGGACCATCATTTGGGGACATTGAAATATCCAACTTTCATACCTCTTTCATATTTTTCACACTTACTACTGTAACAGCATCCCACGTGAAGAAAGTTCAGATGCCTGGCAAAACTGACTCCTGTTTATGACCATGGGATCATGGGATCCCCTTTTGGGACCGTCTGGCGAACAAAGTCAATGGGGAAGCCAGAGAACGGAGCATCACTGTCTCCAGAGGGAGCTTAACAACCAGGTTACTAACTTCACCACTGCAGGGATTACCTTCATAGCTGTGGCAAGGAAGGTCGTAAAATGGAGCAACACTCACTTAGCTGTCTGGCTTAGCAGTGGAAATTTTGTGCTCATTTTTGATCATAAGTTGAGGACTGCCTGTAACTCATTTTACTTTCTAATAAAATACTTTAAGAAGACAAAAATTAAGGCATATTAAAGACATACATTGTTTTTGGTTAGAAAGTAAAGTTTTCCCCATGCTTCTTTTTACTAATCAGTGTATATTTGATGGGGCTTTACAATATAAAATGACATCTAATTGGCAATAGTGATGGGCGTGGAACATGAGAGCCGGCTTGCTTTGCTGATCTCCAGGCCCACTGAAATTTAAGCCCTGGCTGCCCAGATATTTATGGTCCAGACATCTGCAGGAAAAATGGGGTATTAAAAGGACAGAGGCTCCAGGTAAAGGGATAATGTGAGCTCAGTGTGCTATCTCTGTACTTAGTCTAGTAATTCTCACTCATCTTTTGAGGGATTTTTTTTTCCAATTTAGGTCATGGGTTAAATTGCATTTCCTTAATTGCCCAGGAAAAAAAATAAGCTGAATTGTAGGCTCCCTTTCTCCTTCTCTTCTCCTTCTCCTTCTCTTCCTTCTCAAAACAAATATGTGAACGCCAAGTTTCTAACATCCTGTTAATGCTTGCTAAAAAAAAAAATGATTTGGATGTGTTTGTGACCGCTGAAAAATCATGTCATATTGGCATGCACAGAAACCCGTTGTTTGCCATTTGTTGGGCAATGAAGAGCAAAGCAGAAGCGAGGCAGAAGCTTAAATCTAAATGGGATCCTAAGGTAGCAAACGTGTATTAATTCCTGCCCTGTTAATTTTTCTTAATCTTTATTTTATGCATATCAGAAATTCTAACCCGGTTGCCTCAATCATCACGACATCTCAGAAGCAGAGGCAGGATTTTGCAAACTGAATAAATTGTATTTTTCTGATGAGCTTTTAGCACTCCTGGCCTGCACACATACTACACCCCAGACCTAAGATCGTCCCTTGCATGAGAATTGATAGCTTTTTGCATTTATTTGGATTGCATTTTAGCTGGGACGAAGGAAAGATGTCAGGCAAAAGAATTTGTGGAAAAGCCAACGTTTAAAGAAGCATTGGTCCCTCCAGAGTCCTAATAGGGTTAGGAATTTAAAGGATTCATTCTGACTCTTTTCCTCTTTTCTTGCAACCAAAATTCAAATTTTATTTTTTTTCTTTCCATGGGGAGAAGAGAATTCTCTCTCTGTGTGTGTTTTCTAATAGTAGACAGATTGGCACTAAGGACTGTGTCAACTGGATCTGTAATATTTACTGAACTATTTAAGGTACATAGTGGAGGGAGAGAAGCGAGAAAGAAAAAATAGAAGCCAGGGTTTATTTGTAGTAAAAAAAAAAAGAATGGTTTTGATCCCTTTATTCTGTGGTTGAATTTTCAGCTGTGTACGTGCTGGCTGGGGAATTCTGGGAGTTGAAGTCCGCAAGTCTTAAAAATTGCCCAGTTTGGAGAGCCCTGCTTTATTAAAGGAAAGGACGATCGTCCTTATCATCTTTGGGTTTTTCTATCCATAAGTCTTGGCGTAATTTCTTGTTTCCCATCTATTTTTTTAAACATCCGAAGGGCCATCAAGGGGTCCTAGGCACCTTTACTGGGCCTCATCCTTTCTCCATGGCTTATTCCATCTCCCCTTCGCCCCATCACTCAAGCCTGTGGCAATTCAGCACTTCAGCCTGTTCTCATCAACCCAGAACGGAATTTCCAAGCCGGAAGAGACCTGCGATTTCTTTGCAAGGGCCACATCTTTCGTCCTGTCACTCTGCAAACAAGACAGTCCACATTTTCTAGTTGTCGAGCTGTTGCCTTGTGCTGGCAAACACTGGTGTCCTTTTGCAGTGTGTGGTTAAGTTTTAGCTCCTTTTCCAACGCTCTTGACTCCAAATCTCATCCAAGCCACAATGTCTTTTCGAAGATGGCCCGTTTTCTGCCCGTTCAGATTTCAAAAGCTGGATGCTTTCACAGGCTGGCTTAGACTTATTTCCAGGCAGCGCTCGACATACGACGGCAACAGAGCCCAGAATTTATGTTGCTAAGTGAGACATTTGTGAAGCGAGTTTTGCCCCTTTCTTGCCACATCTTGTTAAGTGAATCACTGCAGCTGTTAAGCTCACAACATGGTTGTTAAGTAAATCTGGTTTCTCCCTTGATTTTTTGGTCAGAAGGTTACACTGCGACCGTCATAAATATGAGTCATTTGCCAACAGTCTGAATTTTGATCACGTGACCCTGGGGATGCCGCAACCGTCGTAAGTGTGAAAAACGGTCACAAGTCATTTTTTTTCAATGCCATTGTAATTTTGAACTAAATGAACGGCTGTAAAGTTAAGAACTACCTGTATTTACTTATTTAAACAATTATCAATACTCACTGAATAAAGAAAAAGGGCTGTTTTTAATGGGCTGGGGGAATCTAGAGTTCCTGGTGGCGGTTGACCCTTCTCAGTCGCAAGATTTTAAAAGAAATGGTCACTTTTAGGAAATCACCTTTCTCTTTCTGAGGCTCACCTTTCCTTATTGATCCTCATTGATCCTGAAAACAGCCCTTCTGTAAACTTCAAAAACTCACATGCCACCCCCCCCAAAAACAACCCCTGATTACACAGAAATGAAAGGAGGGCAGTTTTTTCTTCCAAAGTCCTGTTTGTTCACATAATTGCATAGCCTGCTGTCCATCGATCAGGCCTGTAGGAACAAAACACCAGCCTGTAACAAGACATGTGCAGAGTTATGGGGGTGGTAGTCCTCCAAACGCCCCCCCTTGAGAAAAACATCCGTCTTTTTCCCGCAGCTGACGAACAAGGAGAACATCCAGTTTCTGTTTTTCTTGACGTCGACTGAGGCGCAGTTCTGCAAAAGGCTGAATATTTTGGCCCATCGCATCAGCGCATTTCACAAAGTCCAGTTTGGTTTTCTTGAATTTCAAGGGCCCGATTGCCACCCCGTCTCCTCCTGCAACTCGTTGTGAGGTTTTTAAGAGTATTCAGCAGGGTGGCCCTGTAAGGGGGGTACAGGAAGAGGAGGATCACCAAACTACTGCAGCTTTCGCAGAACAAAACCACCTCGGCTATATTCATGATCAGCTCGTTCCGAGCAGTCCCTGCCTCTCCCTTGATCTTCAAGCCGGTCCTGGCCAGGATCAGAATGTTATAAAACAGGCGGCATGCCAACATGCTTGCCGTGATGGCCAGAACTGGCAAACGGGGCTGGCTGTTTTTTCTGGAGGAATATCTGCCTGCCTGAGTCTCTATTACAAATGCTAGGATAGAGAACAGTAGCTCCGCTAGCGACGGTGCGCAGAACCCCAAGGTAAATTTAATGATCTCATATTCAGGCCAGGCAAACAAGGGATCCAGCTGGCAGGCTGTTTCTTCCTGGTAATTTTCGATGCCCAGCAGGGCACTCAGCATCAAGGCGGCGCAGAAACCGCACACCAGGACAAAACCGACACACATCTTTGGGCTCTGGTGCGCCTTGCCGATCAGAGCATTTTTGGGAGGGGATCTGCTAAGCCAAAGGCTGAGAATGATTACGAGGAGGAAGAACTGAGAAGAGAAATAACCCAGGTTGAAAAAGAATGACAGCGTTCCACAGGCCAGGTAGGACACTTGGAGATAAGCCGGCCGCACGGCGATCGTGAGCGATAAAAGGATGAGGAAGACATTGCTGACCGTCTGGGAAAAAAACAGGATGTCTAATTTGTCCAGGATGTGACTCCGATAATTCTGGATGCAAATTCCCAGGACAGCTGTGCCGGCTAATAAACCCATTGGCACAAAGAAAGCAATGTAGACGTGCATGAACCTTGATATGACTTGTTGGACAAATATAATCTCTTTAAAGTTGGTGGAGGGATCTTTGCTCAGGCTTGGGTAGTTCATCCAGGTCATGTTATGCGGGAGCATTTTGAGGGAGGGCGGTGGGCCCCGCAGGAGCTGAAAAGGGAAGAGAAGGGGATATTTTTAAAGGAGGTGAAGTCACACAATAAACCAGGGAAGTCTGTACGCCGAGAGAAAAAACGTCCAGTATATTTCTAAAGAAGCCTAAAAAGTTATGGGCCATATCCCCCAAAAAGAGAAAGTTTATTTAGAAATATATAGACTAGGCCAGTGTTCCTCAACCGGGTCAACGCTTAAGAGGTGTGGACTTCAATTCCCAAAATCCCCCAGCCAGATGCTGTCTGGGGAATTCTGGGAGTTGAAGTCCACGCCTCTTAAAGTTGAGAGGTGCTGGCTCCGCCTTCCTTGCTGTAGGCAATTTATATAAATTCTATTTCCAGGTTCAAGATTGATGTTTTGTGTTTCGTGTTTAAATTAAAAAGAGTCTCATCAGAGCGCCATTCGTAGGAATGGGACATGGATCCTGGAAATTTATTCTTCCTTTTCCTCTCTGTTTCTGTGACCTTCCTGTGACCTTCGCCTTTCAACAGTCCTTTTAGTGACCGTTTGAAAAAAGCACTGAAAAAAGTGACATTTGACCCATTTTCACACTTAATGACCCTTGCAACATGCCTGTGATCACACGATCAGATTTTACCGTAGATACATGGCAACCGACTCACATTTATGACGGTCACAGCCTCTTTACATCCCAGTGGTACAGATACTTTAAATAGGATATTATCCTTCCAGGCCATGTAATCTGTCTGAGTTTCCGTGTTGACCATTGGCGTTTCAGAACAATAGTAAAATATATATATATATACAAATTTACAATAAAAGAATTTTAGCATTACTTTTGGGTCCTTACGATTTTAAACACGCCCCAGGCCTCATTATAAACTGTGAGTACTTTTCTTTTAAATGTCATTTAGCTGTTATCTGCTTATACTGTTCGTTGCTAATGGTATACATGGGCATTTAGGCTGATAGCAGTTATAAATTCCTAAAGTTAAGGGTTTCTTTAGGTGAAAAAAAAAAGTATAATGGCTCAATCATATGTTCCCATCATGATTCTGTTGCCCTGGAAAAGCATCACATTTCCTTTTAAGCAAATAAAAACATGAAAGGATTCAATCACATTTTTTTTCCTGCAGCAAATGACCACAGTAAATGCAGCCTGTCTCATTTTATAAGCCCCCCCCTCAAAAGTGCCCTATCACCATCCCAACGGTGATATTCATCTCCTTTGTGAGAAGCAAACGGGTTGCCAATATTTATTTGTTTGTTTGTTTGTTGTGCTGCAATAAGGATGAGCATTTTGCATTGAATGCCATGTGGTGTTTTCCCGAGTACTCAAAAGCATATTTTAGTTGTCTGTTCTAACTGCCCAAGCTTCATGCCAGCCTTTTTTTAAAAAAAAAAATAAAACCTATTTTGAAAATCTGCCACGGAGAGGTCACGTCTGAGGGCTGTGCTGCAATACGCAGGCTGTTCTGTTTGATCAGGTTCAAAGCAGCTTCCCCAAACACCCGAATCCAAGACGATGCAAGATTAAAACAGAAACCACCCTTACCACAAAGAAGAAGTTCTTTTCCCTGGGGAACAGCTGGTTTTTGTCAGTTTTGCACTTTTGATTTTTGTTTTTCACCTTGCATAAAAAGTAGTTTTTGCATCCGTCTCCAAATCTCAAACAGGAGTTTCTTTAAGTTTGTTCCCTGGCATGCAATCCAGATTGCACTTAATTTATGGCCACATTTGAACCCAGAATTTTGGTGGTAAGTCATTGCAGTGGTGTCACCACAGGAATGGACTCAGTGTTACAACTGCTTTTATAACAGTTGTTAAATGAGTCACCCAGGTCATTAAGCCAATCACGGGGTCCTAAGTCTGAATCCATCTTATCTGATGAGCACAGAATAACAGTGCTAGCTTATGCCCCGGCACCGTTTGTGCTGCATTTATGTAGGTACAGAATTTTATGAGCCCAAAGAAACATCTTGGATACCCTAACGTAAATATTTGCTTCCCTCAGTACACTTAGAATACAGAATAACGGAGTTAGAAGTGGACCTTTTAACCCAGCTGAGTTATTCTTAAAATAATTCAGATTTAAAACCCAGTTATTCTCAAAGTGAGAAACGGTTCACTTTGATGGATCCACTACCTTAGAACTGTGGTTTCATATTCATTCTGGAAGCCATGCACTTTTTTGGGGGGGGTTGCAAACGGAAAAGCTGGCTGCTGCAAAAAAAATATATAAAGCTGAAGAAAATTTTCCACTTCCCACCCCTCCCTGGGGCGCCTCCTCGCCTTGCATTCCTCTGTGGTTCTTTGCCTCTTCTTGAGGCATCACCAGACTGCTGGCTTTGGAAAGGAAGGCAGGTCAGAAGCTGCTCAAGGTGCAGGAAGCCAATTAAAGGAGCGGAATGTGAAAATTTCTTAACTGAGGATTATTGATTAGAGATGAATTACGACTTTGAATGAATCCTATGGGATTTTGGCCTTCAAAGTTTAGGGCAGTGTTGCTCAACTGTGGCACAAAACAACTAGACACAAAACAACTAGACACAAAGACAGTTTCCTCCCCCCCATGCCATCACTCTGCTAAACGCCTAATTCCTACAGCATTGTCTTATGCCTAAGGATATCGACTACCTTCTCCTATGGGTGTCTTATGATTTATCACTGAGAGCTGATGTTTGTATGTATGTAGACTAACAGAACAATTAACCAGTGGAACTGCTTGCCTCCAGAAGCGGTGGGTGCTCCAACACTGGAAGTTTTTAAGAAGAGACTGGATAACCATTTGGCTGAAATGGTATAGGGTTTCCTGCCTGAGCAGAGGGCTGGACTAGATGACCCATAAGACCCCTTCCAACTCTGTTATTCTGTTATTCCATTAGTCAGACTGTTCTCTGCAACGCTCAAGAAGGATGACAAATATTGCCTTGCAACTCTCTCCAAAAGACTGAAATGATTTATTCGTGTTTACCCCAGACACTTAGATCAGAAGATCTAGTTTTGGAACTGATGACTTCAAGCCTTCCAAATCACAAGACTGCCTAATAACGATCGTTTTTAGGAACGAAGACTGTTTTTTTTATAAATTGCTCTTTTTCATGCCCCGTTTTGCTAGAGAAAATAAAAGTTGTGTTCACCCCAACAACTTTGTGCCTAATCAAAAGATCTGTTGCTAGCTACTCAGGATTACTTGACATTGTTTTAAGTGTGCAGAGCAAACACGTTAATCATTCTTAGGAGTAGAGCAGGGGTGTCCAATCTTGGCAACTTTAAGGCTTGTGGACTTCAACTCCCAGAATTATCCAGCCAGCATGACAGGTTGTGGAATTCTGGGAGTTGAAGTTCACAGATTGGACACCCCTACCCCTGTAGTAGATGTTTGATTAATCTTTCTTAGGAAAACTTAAGGCCAGGATTCACAGAGGCAAAAAGATAGAAATTATTACACTAATAATTTAGTTTAGGATACAGAAACTAATTTAGAAATAGATAATGAAAGAACGTCAACAATGCTGCATTTGAGATCTGGGCTGGGTGTAATTCCTGCTTTGTGCCCCAAACATCAATATTTCATTTTAGTAAAATATTATTTCTCTCCTCTCCCTCTTTGAATGGTTGAAATGTGGCTTCTTGATCACCCAGGAACTACCTAACCCTTTCTTTACACTTTGCAAAATTATTCTAACAGACCTGGAGGAAAAAAACCTTCTTGCTTTTTCACAGCATCGTTTTCCAGATATATATTTTCATATATTTACAATTCTGTTTTGAATGTATTATAAAAAGGAAAAGCATCTGGATAGCAAGTGGTTTTCTTGCACAATACATTGGGGCTTTTATGGGGTAGAAAAAGGGATAAATACAGGACCATAATAAAGATTTGGTTTGATTTGAAAAAGTCAATAACTTACCAGCGAAGGAAAAAGCTCTGAAGATGCGAGAGACTGAAAACTTCCTTTATGGTGAGATTGAAAGATAACGGCTGTTGAACAGCAAATAATTTCCACGGGGCTATTTCCTGTAGAGCTGGTGACGTTTGCAATTACCCAGCTGTAAGGC
This sequence comes from Bothrops alternatus, assembly GCA_034064705.1. NCBI lineage: Eukaryota > Metazoa > Chordata > Lepidosauria > Squamata > Viperidae > Bothrops > Bothrops alternatus. The sequence goes on along the minus strand of JARGCV010001274.1, from coordinate 17,658 downwards.
TCACAGAAAACCTATAGTTCTTTAAGGAACAGGAGCTTGGTTTCACATAATTCAAACCATACACGTTGCCTCCATTGCGGGCGAAAAGGGCTCAACCATGTGACTTTAAAGTTGACTTAAGCCGAGGGATATTTTGGTGCTCCAGAACAGAAAAGTAGTGTTTAGCTATATATTTCTGAGCGTGTGAGGCCATCCAGTGGCTTCTCTCTTAGGAAAAAAGCCCTTTATGTATGTTCTCTATTTTCCGATGTTTGAAATTCCATTTTCCAGGACCAGAAGTGCTACAGTGGCTTGTATTGAAGAATTTACTACATTCCTTGTCTTTGGTTGATCAAGAGGTCTGGAGGACCGAGTATCAGGAAAACAAGCCCCTTTATTTTCAAGTTTCTTTCGAAATTTTTATGTTCTTCTTTCTTTTCAAATTTTCCGATGTCATTGTCCCTTGCTGTCCTGTTATCAATCCTGCCTCTGTGTTGCCACTTTCTGATGAAACTCTTCCAATATATGAGGGGTTGACAAAGAGAAGGGGAGTGCAACTTATTCTCCAAAGCACCTGAGGGCAGGACAAGAAGCAACGAACGGAACCTTGTCAAGGAGAGAACCAGCCTAGAACTAAGGAGAAATTTAACAATTAACCAGTGGAACGCCTTGCCTCCAGAACCTGTGGGTGCTTCATCATTGGAGGTTTTTCAAGAAAGGTTGTCTGGAATGGGATAGGGTCTCCTGCTTGAGCAAGGGGTTGGACTAGAAGACCCCCCAAGGTCCCTCCAACTCTGTTATTCTATGTTTTATCACAGTTGCCTGGCCTACAAACTAAATTCTGGCTGCACCACTGGCTTGACCTTTTGGGTGCCTGTCTAACAAACCCTGATCTTTTTCTCTTGGTGGAGAGCTCCAGCTTCGGAGGCTCCCGAGGCTGTTCAAAAAGTGGTTGATGGACCCTTTTTGCAATTCTCAAGTCTCCAATTCTGCCTTCCGATGTTATGGTTCCGGCTAATGAAACACTTCAAAGAACTTCCAGGCATTGATTTTCCTAAATGTCATTTATTATGTTACAAAATGTCCAACAGTATTTTGCTAGCATTTCCACTCCCTACTTTGCTGTCATGATATATGTTCACCAATTAGCGTGAAGGGCAAAGGTTCCCTTCCTTTCTGTTTGGCAGGCTTTTCCCTCCTCCCTTCTCTGCTCTGCATTAACTCTAAAAATACCAGACAGTTCTGCATATTTTGTCAAAGTAAGAATATACAATATTTGCAGCGTTGACATCCGGCCCCCCTTACAAGAAGGACAGATCCTGTAATGTAAATAAAAGCATATGTTAATGACTAGTTTTCAGTTTGTTGGGATGTTTCACATGAAACCTTTTAACCAATCTGTCAGCTTTCACTTCACTGGATTTTGTTTCTTCGCTAAAGGGTAGAGCTAGTTTGCAGAGACACACAAGAACAAATCAGTTGAAGGAAAATAGGCTAAAATCTGACCGGATTCCCCATTTGCCTTTAAATGATGCTCGACTTCTGATCTTGGTGCAACCTAAGAGAGCTTCAAACTTATTCAGATTCACCGGTTAAGCCTTTTTCTGTAGCTTAAAAAAAAAAAAATTCTCCTATAAGCCCTGCTTTCCCTCCTTTGTGCTCTCTGCCATAAAAAGTGTCCTGTTCAGCAGTCTGTCCCTGATGTTTTGATGCTGGAAAATGAGCTTTTCTGCTTGTCTGAGCCATGCCCGGGCTAAGCTGGCCAGCTCAGCAAACGCCAGTTAACTTTGGGGATGATTGTAGAATAAAGGCAGTGCTGTTGCCTTGCGTTAACCACACAAGGGGGCGCCAGTTAACCACAAGGGGGCGCTTTGGGGGAACTAAACTCTTTGAACTCTGAAAAGCTTTGCAAAAAACGGGGGGGGGGGGAAATGCTCTATTTTCCTGGAGAGGAATAAATAAATACTGTTTGCAGCTTAGTTCTTTCCATCCTCCCTGCATTAGCTTCCTAGCTGAGACTGTCCGGAGGACAACATCTTCTGCTAGGGGCCCTGGAGTTCTGAATGACAGATCCCATCATCCCGAGCAAACGTTGCTTTGGATTATGGTGATCAGGCTGCAGTAAATCTCTGGGTCTCTCAACTTCTTTTCTCCTTTGTGAGCAAATAGAAGCAAATGATTTTTGTTTTTGTTTTTTAGCTGAACACAGTTTATCTCATTGCACAACGAGGTAGAAGCAGGAATTGTGGTTTCGTCAGGCTCCCATTAATAAAAAAAATGACCCAGATCAACCTTGGCTTGATGTTTTGGCTTGTTGCACGAAGTTCCTGAAAATGGAACTCTGATGGGATGCTATTTCTGTGTGTGTCTCTCTCTGTGTGTGTGTGTGTGTGTGTATCCGCGTTTGTAGGTGCTCTTCCTGGAATTGAATGCATAACGGAATATGTGCTTTTTAAAAAAAATTAAAATAAAATCTGGTACTCAGGATGTTTGTACTCAATGAAGCCCGTGCTGTTCCATGTGAAAATCTTGCGATAACAGAGTCCTAATTTCCAACAGGAAACACAAAGGTTGGATTTATGGAAAAATAAACCCTGAGCTATTGCTCATCAGGGCTCATCTTCCCTGGCTGCAATTCTTTTCCAAACTCATTCGAACGTTTATTTACATCCTCATCAACCTCGCCCTTGTCCGTCCACTGCAGGATGAAGTTTTATTTTCAACCCGTAGCGTTTTGCCAGTTGGGCCCGCCATATTTGCTGAGGTCATCACTCCATCTTGCTTTAGGTCCCTTTGGTGGATGCTTTTTGTCACGTGGGATCCATTCTGCGCCCACCAGGGGCCACCTGCCCTCAGTTTAGTGATCGGAAAACGGGGCAAAGCTCACTTTAATAACTTTCTCGGTTAGCAACACAAATTCTGCGCTCAATTGTGGCTGTAAATCAAGGACAGGCTGTGCTCAAATCCAGGAAGACCAAGCAACCCTTGAAATGGTCAAACCGAGAGGAATAATGACAAAGATGACTCTGAGTAAACAATTTATCAGTTTATTGATTTGACATAACTGCCTCCCCAGTTACAAGGAGACCTACAAATCATAAATCTTTTTTTAAAAAAAACCAAAAAAACCAAAATACTATTCTGAAATAACACTGTTAAAAGCAGCACTCCCCTGCTGAATTTCTGTTATGTATGACCAGATACAGTACTTTTCATTGAGCTGGAGAAGTTTATTCTTCAACTCTGATAAAAATCTGAATCTTAGGAAATAATTTAATAAATTCTTTTAAATGCTCTTTTTTACATCAGTAGACTGTTTCATATGTTCGGCGAGTGATGGCAAACACTTTTTGTTTACAAAAATAGCTGGAATCTTTCAGAGGCTTCAGCAGAAATGTGTGCTAAAAGTTCCTATGAGAACAGATTTCAAATCTTATCCCCCTCCCATTTTCTCTCTCTCCTCCGTCTGATCGCATCTCTTGCTGATCGTATAAAATTTACCCACTTGTTATCTCTTTGGAACGCACTCAAAATTCTGCTCGGGAAAATACTCCTAATTCCAAGTTTACGAAAGTGAACACAGTTGTTTGAAACCGATAGCGTTCGAGATCTAAGAATAAACTTTAGTGGTTTTGTGGAACATTGTCTGGAAACCAGCTAAGAATTAGCTGCATACTGGAATTTTTTTCTTTCTTCCCTGTAATGCTGACTCAATTTTAGTAGGAAAAGGCACGGCTCTAGGATATTCTCAGTGAGTAAGATTTGTGGAGAAATATGCAAATGGTTTGAACCGAAGTGGCTTCCGATACAGGATATTAATAATGTGGAGATCTAGTTACATAAGGCATTTGGTTCCTGTTTTTTGTTTTTTTGTTTTTTACAATTGTCCTTTGATCTAGTAATACGTAGGTTCAGAAAAAGAAAGTCCCACCTTGTCAACTTGAAAATGTATGGACTTCAACTCCCAGAATTCCCCAATATGCTGGCTGGGGAATTCTGGGAGTTGAAGTCCGCACATCTTCAAATTGACAAGGTGGAGATACGCTGCCCTAAAGAGTTGTCAGCCCCATATCCTAGCACTTATAAACACCTTCCACAATTAGTTTGGCAGATATTACCCATATTACCCAATTACATGCATATAAAACAGCAGGAGACTTTATAGCACTTTCTTATATGTGCAGTTAAAGTAAGGTACTCAGCCTTTTTCATTTTTTTTTAAAAGGTCTTGCTAGATGAAATCTATGACAAAGACCCAGTACCCAACCTAGAGTTGTGGGAATCTCTTTACCCAATTAGGAGCTGGACCTAGAGGGCATCGTAAGACTAATCAGACTTCAGCTAAGCCCTGCAAACACAAAGTCTATTGTTTTCTTCCTTACCTGCAGAGAATCTTGGTAACTCCCTCCACTAAATTAGACTTTGTGGTAACTCCCTAGGCTAAATTAGTGTCTTAACTCTGATAACCTCCCAAATCCACCCTCAAGGCCTTTTAGAGAAGACTCAACTATTTGTTCTACAAGCCCACGTCTCTGAGAAGCTGGCACTGGGTCACAGCAAAACGTTAGGTTGGAGCAGACAAAATTGTGTGATTGTATGGCAGCTCGGTAAAAGCATAGCAGCCTATCAGTTCTGTAATCCCAAAATTTCTGATCTCACCTCTGAAGAAGCGAAACTGCTCCCTATGTCGTTTACTCTTTCTCCACAATGTGATGTCCTCCAATGGAGTTGGGTCTTCAGCTCTCACAATCTCTTTCATATGAGGAGCATGGAGAATATGTTCCAATATTTGAGGGGCTGCCACAAAGAACAGGAGGCCAACCTATTCTCCAAAGCAACCTGAGGGCAGGACAAGAAGCAATGGATGGGGACTAACCAAGGAGAAAACCTGTGTTGGAGGCCATCTGAACATCTAGAGATGTTCCTCATCCCTTTTTCCAGACCTTGTTCTAGGATGTATGGACCTGGGGGACCTTCCAACCTCTTGGGCACCTTTTCTGGTGATAATAGTGGAGAAGATTCAAAATGTTGTCTTTATAACACGGTATATATGGCTTTTAGTAGCCTATCCTAGACTACTTCTTCATGCTAGCTTGTTGTTAGGTCCAACCAAAGGGACGGAAAAGATATGGCACTACTGACTCAGGGACAGAACTAGAGTCCAAAGCAGCATAAAAATTAGGGCCAGAATGATAAGAAATCCTTGTTGTTCCCTGTGAATCTCCTCTAAGTTGTGTACTCACACCATTGAGTTATCCCTTCCATCCCTTTGATCCATTAATATCTCGCAAACATTCTTTGAGTGATGATAATACTTTTAATTTTAATACTGTTAATGCTTTAAATTCAGCCATGAAAAGAATGCTGTACATCCTAAAGGAATGTTTGTGAGTGATTCATTGGGTGCCCTTTTGGATTTTTTGTTTGCATCTTAAGCTTGACTTCATTTTAAACTGTCCTTCATTTTACTAGATAGAATAACATCCTATGATTTCTACAAAGTTATATCCTTTTGTTCGATTGAAATGCTTTCACAGTGTAAAATAAAACTGGGCAAGCCCCTTTTTTGTTCACTCCTGAATGGAAAAAGAAATGGAGGCGTTCAAAGAGACATCTTCAAACCACCTGCTTTAGAGTTAGAAGTAAAGATTTCGTTTAAATCATAACTTTGCACATTAGGAAAAATTTAGTATCATACTAGGTTGTGACGCAATTTGACCAGCGTGATTATTAATGGATATTATCGTAACTGAAAAGGTGCCACTCTGGCCTTTGACTTAAAACTGCTTTGTAAATTTAAAATTCATATTATTTTATATGAAAACATAAAAATACCTCTCTTTAAAAAAAAAAATTCTACAAGATTACAAAGTGCTAGGTGTTCGGTCAAAAAGCCTGCTGCAGATGTGGTTGTTTTTTCCTTCACACAAGATTGCTAAAACAAAGCTTATCCTGCAAAACCGACTCAGTGCATCAAAACTCTTGAAATCAAACTACGATTTTAACCCCCAGACAAGATTCTCAACAGTTTTCTCTCCGCAGAGTCACTACCTGGGTAGGCTAAAATGGCGAGGCGCCGACGTGGGCCCACCCTTTCCAGCACCCTCGCTCAGTGGCCTCCAGACTCAGCTCGGCAACCTGGCGCCCACCAGCATTCCTTCATACCTACGTGACGACCTGCTGGACCTCTGTGCGTTCGTGCGAACACGGCTGATTCCCGCAGTGCAGCTTTTTAAACAGCCTTTGCAGTTTGCCTGGGAAGTTTTTGCTGAGATACCGGTACAGCAGAGGCAGGACGACGCTGCTGGAAAAAGCCAGGAATTTGGAGAACCCCTTCGTAAAGTACAACCCCCGGCTGTAGCTCTCCTCCACCCCTTTGCCTTGCAGGGCGGCCAGCGTGCTCACCAGCAGGGTCCCGTAGTAGGGTGTCCACAGGGTGAACTGGGTGCAAACGGCAGCAATCAAAAGCCTCTGCACAGAGGGGTCCAGTCTTCCAGTGTCTTGGTCCAGCGGTGTGGCCTCCTTGCGTATTCGCAAGATCAGCACGAGGGCGTAGAGCACGGCGACGGCCGGCACGATGTAACCGATGAAAACCATGATGGCATCCGCGGCTTCCTTGTTCTGCATTTTGGAGCACTCAATAATTTTCGTGGAGACATGGTTGCAGATGTAGAACAAGAGAGAGGAGAAGCTGGTCAGCATGGCCCCTCCCCAGATGAAGCCACACACGTGCTTGGTGTTGTACACGCTGGACATGTAAGTCCTCGGCAGAGCCCGTTCAATGTAGTAGTCCAGGCTGAGTAAGGCGATGGAATACATGATCACCAAGGAGGAGATGTTGAATAAAATCAGCAAGGTGATGTAGACTTCGTTGTTGAAATTCCAGAGGGCCCATTTGGTGCTGGTGGGTCCCAGCAGGTACATGGGGGCGATGGCGTTGATGATGAGGCCAGCAATGGCGATGTTGACGAAGTAGACGTCCGGCATCGTCATGGTAGCTTTGTTGCACAGGTTGACCAGAACCAGAAGCCCATTGTAGCAAAGGCCGATGGGGAAACAGATGACGAGGTAGAGCAGAGACAAAATGGAAATCACCAGATGAAAATCATGGCACAGATTCTGGTCTTCAGTGTTTTTGGAACCATTGAGTGCTTCACAGCTCCACATAATGATGTTCCCGAGATGAGGAGGACCCTTCTCGGCTGGTTACCAGCTTTTCTACAGGAGAAGAGAAAAGAAAGAATGTCAACACGCTTCTTTTGAGAAGACAAAAATCAAACTTCTTCCACATTTGCACCACGAACTGCCGAACTTGACCAGCTCTGAGTTGTATTACGGGATAACAGAAATCTCAGTTATGGAATTATTCAGTTGGGGTTCCCCAAGCCCGGGGGCGCTCCGAACTTGGCAACTTTAAGACTTGTGGACTTCAACTCCCAGAACTGAAGAAGCTTCTTGGATGAGAAGCAAAAAGTCTTCAAGGAAAAACAAAGAAAGTCCAGTTGCCTCTTGAAAAAACACCTTTGGGACAATGATGACCTGGATGACTAAGAAACTCTATTGTATAGACGGGCTGGGGAATTCTGGGAGTTGAAGTTCACAAGTCTTAAAGTTGCCAAGTTAGAAGACCCCTGCTGAAGAACATGGGTTTCATAGATTCGCACTCAATGTCTATGTCTAAAAAAAATCAGTAGAGATCTTGTGATTCTAACGGGTTAATTATTAATACACTTAATTATTAGGTACTTTGGGTTACTTTGATTTAAGGCAGTTCTCTCTCTCATTCTGTTTCTAACCTTTACAAAGGCTGTATTATTCTAATCCATCTTTGCAGAGTAAAATAAAAAGTAGATTGTGTTCCTTTCTGAAAACTCTCTGTAAAAACTTAAGTATTATTTATCTTGGTAAATCGAGGCAACATTCCTCGCAAGACATGTGTTTTTCCCAGTAATACAGTACAGCCTTAAAGGCGGCTTTTTATACAGGCATGTTCCTGTTATTAATAGGATAGGATAGGATTGAATCAAGAAGTCCTGTGCTCTTAATTGCTTTCCAGTATTTTGCAAAGATGACCTTCAGTTTTTCTATTTTTAGACAAATTTTATCTGCCAGAACATCCACATTATTCCACATGTTTGCAGATCCTTCCCAAAATTCATTCCTGTATGGGGGAGATTTTGGCTTCACCGCTTGAGTCAATCTCCCTAGGTCTGGCCATTTTCATGTGGAAGGCAAGACCGTGGCCACTTGTGAAGGACATCTAAAAACAAGGACTTTCTCCTTGAATTCCTTCTTCCACTATTTTGATTGCATCCCTGCATGGTTCAAGGAGGCTTTCATATATACATAATTTAGGAACACCCCCTTCATTTATCGGGGGGTCCCCAAGAGAAAATACAGTCATCGTAATGAAAGGGTAACCGCCTGAAATGAAAAATATGATTAAGGACCAGGTCAAGGTAGGGAATGCCAGAGTTGAAAGTGACCATGGAGGTCTTCTAATCCAACCCCTTGCTCAGGCAGGAGACCCCATACAATTCTGAACAGATGGCTGTGTAGTCTCCTCTTGAAAGCCTCCAGTGATGGGGCACCCACAACATCTGGAGGCGAGGAGTTCCACTGGTTAATTGTCCTCCCTGTCAGGAAGTTTCTCCTTAGTTCCAGGTTGCGTCTCTCCTTGATAGGTTTCCATCTGTTGCTTCTTGTCCTGCCTTCTTCAGGGGCTTTGGGGAAGAGCTTGACTCCCTCTTCTTCTTTGGGGCAGCCCCTTGTTTCCTTCCGCCCTACAGCCCAATGGAAATTGCAGTCTTAGTGACCCTGATAGATTTAACCCGAGTCAAGGGTTAAGAAGAGACTGGACAGCCACTTGTCTGAAATGGTGTAGGGTCTCCTGCTTGTGCAGGGAGCTGGACTAGAAGGCCTCTAAAGCCCATTCCAGCTCTGTTGTGATTCTGATTCTGGTTAGACGTTTGGCTGCAACTTGAGAAGAGTTCAGCTGAGGTGCCAAGGGCTGTGTTGGTGTGTTGCTACAAAACCTGGCCTAGGCTCAACACTGCCCTGTCTGCGCAGCTGAAAGCACATGGCTCCTTGTTTGTCTTTCATTTAGCCCTTCTCCGAACAGGTCAGGGAGAACACCCCGGGGTCCTTATCTGAAATAAACACGCCAAGTAATTTCTAAGAACTTGCCTTCCTCCTATAAGACATTTTCTTCCTCCAAAGAGTGCCAGAATTAATGTTTTTATAATTGCTTTCCTCGTAACTTATTGTCAAGGCATGCATACCATAATTTCTGTTATTAAATTGAAGGATTAACATTATGACTTTGAGATAACATCTCTCCCGAATCTAGAGCCGCGGACGCAAATGCACTTCCTTTAAAAACAAAACAAAACACCATTAAAATAAAATGTAATGTTCCAAAGAGGCACTTCAGACTTTTTCCAAAATAACCAGACCTCTCTGTGTGATTTGCCCTCCCTTTTAACCAACTGGGGATAACTCCTTGGTAAATCTGGGGAACCTTCCTAGCCCCTAGATTATGGCCTGATCTTCTCCGACAGGATGCCTTTCCGATGTTTTGCAACACCATGAATTCTCAGTCGACCTGGCCGGTGGCCGACTGGCTGGGAACGCTGGGAGTTGTAGTCAAGCAGCACCATTGCTGGAAGCTTTCAAGAAAGGATTGGGCCACCATTTATCCAGGGTGATATAAGGTCTCTTGCTGTAGACTGGGGGAGGGGTTGGACTAGAAGATCTCCATGGTCCCTCCCAACCCTGTGATTCTATGATTCTGCCCTTGGAGATGCTGGTTTAACAAAAGCGTCTTTCAGAGTGGGGATATTACTGTTGAAGAAAACAGGACAGTAATAATTGTTGGGGTCACTGCATCTTGGTGTCTCGTTATGCTACCAACTGCTAACTTCTCTTTGCCTTCTGAAGTTCAGGAGCTGAACATCCATTCATTCTTGAGGACCAGCTCCCCATCCTGGTAACCGTCCTAAATTAGGATGTTACCTTTGAGCAAGTTTTCCCCCATAAAGCAATAGAGGGACACCCAACATTGTTGGTTTCTATAGAATGTCACAACCAGCCAGTTTGGTATAGTAGTTAAAGCACCAGGCTAGAAAGTGGCAGACCTTGAGTTCAAGTCCTGCCCTAGCCATGAAAGCCGGCTGGCTGACTTTGGGCCAGTCCGTCTCTCTCAGCCCAGCCTACCTGACAGAGTGGTTATGGTGGTGGGGAAAATAGGAGGTGTGATGGATATGTTCTCCTCCTTCAGTTATTTGTAAAAATAATAAAAAGGTGGGATTACAGATAAATAAGATAAAGAGATCATGTTCAGCAATGCTCTTCCTTTCCATGTTCAGCACATGCCTTCCTTTACATTAGAGACCTATTCATTTCAAGGAGGAGAACCATTGGAGAAAGCAACCCCTTATTTCTCCCAAACAGAAGACCGCGTCTGTCTGAGTTCCACATCGAACCAAATGCTCTTTCAGGTCTTTTTTTTTTTAAAGTCCCTGTATTACGGCCTCCCCGGTACATATGTTGAGTTTTAATTCTTTTTCTCCCCCCAAAGACACAAGATTTGCTTGTACCTGAAGAGCACCCAAGTCAAACCATAGTTTCCGGTTGAAGACAGCGGAGAAGGTTACTTTAAAAGAGGGGTACCCAACCTTGGCCACTTTAAGACCTGTGGGCTTCAACTCCCAGAATTCCCAGCCAGCATACCTAGGAGTTGAGGTCCACAGGTCTTAAAATGGCCAAGGTTGGACATCCTTGCTCCGTGGCTGGCTGGGGAATTCTGGGAGTTAAAGTCCACAGGTCTTAAAGTGGACAAGGTTAGACACCCCTGCCTTAAAGCAAGCCACCTTACAAGGTGGAAACCCACACTTTGACGCTGAGGACCCTACTGGGAATCTGCTTCCTCACCCACCCGAGGACGTTGAAGCGGACTCCTGCCTCTGCCCCACATCCCACCCCTGCAAACTCTCCTCCTTCTGTTTGCTTTGACAATCTTTGGCCAAGGCTGCTAGCTCTGCTCCCCCTCCACAAACATCCATTCCCCCCCCATCTTCCCCAGTCCTACCTTCGGTCCAGTTCTCATGTTCCTTTGTACTGCAGAGTCAAACATGGCTGATAAATAACATTTCAGGTAGAGAAGGGACCCAGCCGAGGGGGTCTCCCATTATTATTCCCCCCCCCCCCCGTAGCTCCTGCGAACCAAACGTCCTAGACCATCCTAGACCCTCCGGCTGGGCGATCTGGCAGGGTGTTTTTCCCTCGCATGTGAGCTGCACTTGTTTGTCCTCTAGTAAATTACTCACAAAGTTTCTGCTTCTGTTGGCAGAGCAATCCCGTGGCTCCTCCCTGGCTCTGTTTACAGCCAGTTTCAAGAAATAGGAAACTGTGAACTGGAAGGGGAGTGGTGCACACACTGCTCTCTTCCGAGCCTTCCCATCGATTGGTAGAAAGGCAGATATTCCTGGAATATCCCACTAGGTGTTGGGTTACAGTCTCTGCCTCCCCTCCCTCCCTCCCACCCACCCACCCACCCACTCTCTTTTGTGTGTGTGTGTGTGTGTGTGTGTGTGTGAAACCCACCAGCCTACTTTCTGGCATTCCCGTGAAAAAAAAAAGCCGGTTTGCCATCGGAAGATTCCAGGGAGGGTGTAAAAACCACCAGCAAAACTCTTCATGAGGCTCAGTTTCACGGCTGGATTTTTTTTTTTTTTGGTGGTGGTGGGGAAATAATGCCAGGCCATCTGCTTTTTGGCCTTAGATCGATCAGTCTGAAGAGCTGGATTGGAAAGTCTCTTATTGTGTTACCTGCAGCCTTGGAAGTGCAGGGCTGTGTTAGGCTGTGGTTGTTCCAGAGCAGGAGGACTCTCTTGGCACGCATGGAGGAGAACGAAGGAGCTCAGGGTTGAAGTGAGGGGTCCTTGGTGCTTCTCTGAGCTTGGTGGTTTTCGTGCAGACGTTTCATTGCCCAGCTAGGTAACAGCATCAGTGCTAGAAGGGTGTGGAGAGGAGGAGGAGGACTGTGAGGTCCTTGATGCTCTCTGAACATGGTGGTTTTCTTGCAGACATTTCATTGCCCAGCTAGGTAACAGCATCAGTGCTAGAAGGGAGGGAGGTTGAGGAGAAAGAGAAGGGAGGAGGAGGGGGGCTTTGGGGTTCTTGGTACCCTCTGAGCTTAGTGGTTTTCTTGCAGACGTTTCATGACCAGCTAGGGAACATCTTCAGTGCTAGAAGGAAGCAGGGTTTGCACTGATGGTGTTCTCCAGTTGGGTCATGAACCATCTGCAAGAAAACCACCCAGCTCAGAGAGCACCAAGGACCCCTCAACTTTTAACACTTTTGCTGGTCAACCCATGTCATTAAAAGCTTTTCTGGATGCTTATCCTTTTCAGCAACATTAATTAGCCTAAAAGATGCTATCAGATTCCTCCTAAGGTGCATAATGGAAGATGAAGTGAGCAACCACTCTGGAAGCACTCTGAATACATAAAGTCCCCCGACAGAATTTGGAGTACTGCCTGGCTTTCAAGCTCCCTTCGGTTGCGGTGATAAAGCTCATCAGGATCTCCATATAAGGGACTACACCAAGCATGAGTTTTGAGTAATCAGACCTTTCCAGTTTCAGATCCCAGTGAAAGCTTTGACCCCTTGAATAACCAGGATCAAGCACGCCAGCCCAATTCTCCCTGGAATCTTACAAAGAAGGTTCCTTGTTGATTTCTCAGCTTGAAAATATTTTTGGTGGCTACAGTATGAATTGGCTCATGAGTTGGAATGTGACACCTGCCACCTGTGGATGGTCACCCAAGTCAGAACAGAATAATATTAATCCAGCAAAAAGATTCTGGATTGGCAAAGGAAGACTTGGAATTCCAAAGGGAAAAATGTCACGTCCTTTGCATTTTTTCAGGGCTAATTTCCAGGATCCGTTCAGGGTTACGTTCTGTCGCCAAAGTGAGCGCCCGTCTTCTTGATGTCGCCCTTGAAGTGGGAAGGGTTAGATTTGGCAGGAACTAATCCTTCAGACTGAGTCATCACTATTTGTAACACACAAGTATTTGATCGAGCGGAGATAAAATGTTTTTGGAATTAGTAGAGAAGAAAATCCAGCTTGGTCAAGGGTGTGGGTGCTCTATGAATAACCCACAAGTCTTTTTCAAGTAATGTCATTTACGGTGGAACAGGGAGGCCTGTGCCTGCTTGGACCAATGGGAAACTTGCAGGGTGACTACCGTTTGGGGGGCAGTTAGTTCATAGAATGGAAATATTTTTATGTGGCATGAGAGCAGATTTAATATCTCCTCTCCTCTCCTCTCCTCTCCTCTCCTCTCCTCTCCTCTCCTCTCCTCTCCTCTCCTCTACTCTACTCTACTCTACTCTACTCTACTCTACTCTACTCTACTCTACTCTACTGTCCCCTTTCTCCTCTCTCCTCCTCTCCTCTCCCCTTTCTCCTGTCCTCTCCTCTCCCTCACATGGAACCAAATACAGTTCTGGAGCTTCATGCATGGCAAAAACTTCAAGGGAATGAGGAAGACTTGGAGTGGACAGGAAGATTTAATTAACAGCACTAATTTCCTTCTCCTAATTGCTTTTCACTTTGAAAATCACCAGTGGTGCTCACCTACATTTTTGTATAATGTGCGGCTAGGGTTTGAAAATCAATTGTCTCCTTGTTTTCATCATTGGTCCTGCCAAATAGCAAACATCCAATCCCCATTGGTCGATCTCAGAGAGCAAAGCAGGGTTTGACTGGGTTAGTGCTTGGATGGGACATTACCAAGAAATAACAGGGATGTAGACTCGACAAAATATCGCACAAGGAGGCAATTTTTGTTGCCAAGAAGTTATTTATTGGACATATTTCATGAGCTCCTCTGGAGCCAAGCTAGATTCAGAGACCACCTCCTTACAATTGGGGGCTGCACCAAGCGTCTGGATTTTTGTGTTATTTATCTCTTTTCTCCCTGGTGCAACTTCTGGCCAGTCCTGTATTCTTTGGTTTATTTCCATATATGGCCTTTAGGTAGCATCTTCAGGACCAGCCTTAAGTCTCCACAAAGATGGATCGTCTGCCTGGACTATTTACTACCGCAGGACAGACCGATTCCGTTCCATTCTTAATCATTAGTGGAGCACAAGCATAATGCAATTATATTTCAGCATGCGCTGTCTGCCTGCCTGCCTAGGTTAGTACATTGTGTTCGGTGGGAGCCACCTTGTGCGCTATAAAGGAGTGGAAGGTAAACGCCAAGGGTGCTTTTGATCTCCTTTCCCAGTTGGGAAACTCGGAGACTGGAGTTTTCCATAGTTGTGCAACGGGATGCTTAAGGCTCGCAGGAGCCTACAAAATGCAGGTAATTGCTTTTGGGCAGCTTGCAGCTGAGAGGGAGAGTCTGGAAGCCTGCGCTGTAAATTGATTGAGTAAATAACTGTCTGGTATCAATACTGAATAAATCTGCCTTAAGAATCTTCTGCCTTGGGTTTTTTCCAAGAGGGAAAGAGGGAAGGATGTTTTACACCAGTAGTAGGAACCTTGAAGGAAAGTTCTAGAATGGTGGGTAACAGAGGCACTGAAACTGCAGATAGTCCTCAACTTACGACCACAGTTGAGGCCAAAATCTCTCTTGCTAGGTGAGACAGTTGTTCAGTGACTTTTGCCCCGTTTTACAGCCTTGCAGTTGTTAAGTTAGTGACACGGTTGTTAAGTGGATCTGGCTTCCCCATTGACTTTGCTTGTTGGATGGTCACAAAAGGAGGATCACATGACCTTGGGGACACTGCAACCGTCACAAGTGCATGCCAGTTGCCGAGCCTCTGAATTCTGATCACGTGACCCTGGGGATGCTGCAGTGGTGGTTAAGTGTGAAAAACGGTCACAAGTCACCTTTTTTCCAGTGCTGTTGCCACTTAGAACGGTCACTAAACGAACTGTTGTAAATCGCAGACTACCTGTACTTGTTGCCTTGTGGAATCTGTAGAAGCCTTCCTCGTACTTGAATCAGGATCTTTATTTGGGAATTGGCTTGGATCATTTCATGGACTCTTGTTGCTAACCTTTTTGTTTGGGCCACGGCCTCCATAACATGGGAGAAGCAGAATAGAAATCCCCTAGAAAAAAATAATAGTTCATCCAGGTAACTTTGAAAGCAATCCTTACTCATGGGATGACTTGCCTCCAGAAACTGTGGGTGCTGCAACACTGGGAGTTTTTAAGAAGAGACTGGACAGCCATTTGTCTGAAATGGTATAGGGTCTCCTGCCTGAGCAGGGGGTTGGACTAGATGACCTCCAAGGTCCCTTCCAACTCCATTAATGAAATCATCTCTTTAGGAGAATAAAAACGATCAAGCTGCAGGCAAGTAGATCTAATTTTTCTCTCTACCTCTATGACTTACAGGGATATAGGCTGGTTGTCTCCCTGGGGTTTTTATAATTTCTTTTGTTTAGATCGGTGAGAGATTGTTGTGACTTCCAGACCTGAGCTGGCTTCACATATCCTCTGCAGAAGGAAGCCCTGTTTGAATTAGGATGCTGTCCATCTTTTTGGCATTTGCCTGGCAGCTTAGAAGCACTTCATAAAAATGAACTTTTAGATTAAAAAAAAATAATAATTCCCTGGTCCCATTTTCCTGGGCCCTGTTCCGCTATGTCACGAGCCACAAAGAAAAAAAATAATTACATTAAGCACAGAGAGATCTTTGGATTTGCAGCGCGAGTTTTTGCCTGGAAAAAATGCTATTAAGCAAGCTGATTTAAGATTACCTAAGGATTTACTCGGTGCTCAGATCGGTGCTTTGCGTTATATTCCCCATTTTGGAAAAGCTCACCCCTGCGACGGCCTCCTTTTTTTGAGTTATGAATCATACAACAGTTCTCCTTTCCACCATTCTGCACGTGTGTGTTTAATAATTAGGGTTCGTGGGGAGGGGTTTTTGTTGTTGTTTGTTTGTAACGGAAAAGTTTGCAAAATGAATGCACCGGTCACTCACCTGGCCAGCATCACCATGCTTCAGAGTGATGGGGTCCAGCAGCTGCTCGGCCACAGAAAGGGAACATATTTGCTTCTCCGGTTGCCCACTCTGAAGTTTAACCTCAATTCAGGTGTCGCATAGCTGCGGAAGGGAAACAACAACAGACCTTAAGGGATGAATGCTGACTCTGCCACCTCACTGATCTTCCTGGCACCAAATTTGATATATTCACATGACCTTCCCCTGCGAGTAATTCCCAACATAATCCTTTAAGCTCCAACAATCCTTTGTGATTGGCGGGGAGGTCTCTTTACCAAAATCAGGTCTTGCAGAGGAACCGCTCCTGTGATTAAGTCAGGAGGGGACATTAATTTAATCGGAGCGTCTGATTACGGCCTTAAAGCTGATCAAGCAACGGTGAAGCCAGAATGATGAAAATGGATAGATTTAAAGGACAGGAACTGTTCAACCCTTCTAACAGAACTGAATAATATTCTTGCTTGTTTGTCACAAAATAAAGTAAGTTTATGAAATCCAGCCATATCAACTGATGAAAATTGAAATATTCAAAAGACCGGAAGGGTTAACCCTTTGAACACAGTGGAATCCTATTGTTCCTTCTTTGTCCCAAAGTAAAGTAAGTTTATGAAATAAAGCAGCTTGATATCAAAAAGAACTCCTAAACCTTCTAGCTGAATTGAATAATATTCATGTTCTGGGAGTTTGAAGTCCACAAGTCATAAAAGGGCCAAGTTTGAAGACCCCTGGTATATTAGTAATGTTGGTTTCCAGTTCTTTTTTTGGTTACACTGAATTTGCATCGGAAGAGTTTAAATGTTGGCATCCATTTTGTCCTATAGGCAAAATCGGTGGTGTGGTTACATCTCACCTTCAGTTCATTCATGTAAAGCTTAATTATATCAGATAAGCTTTTAGGCATCTGAATGTATATAGACGTGTGTCTCTCCGTGTGTGCCCTGTTACTGTTCTTCAAAATTACAGATGGATATTAAACATTGCCCAACTGCACCATGGCACCATAGCCCATTAGCGTAAAAGATGCCAACGAGAGATGTTCTTTCACACGGTTGATGCCATCATAAATCAATTAGGCTTTGAAATGTATTAAGGTGATATTATTAGTCTCCTTCTAAGCTGGTCTCCTTTATACAGATGGTTTTCAAATGCAGCTGAAGGCAAAGCTTTCTTTCCTAGGGCAAGCAATTTTCTGTTTTCCAAAGCATCAGAAGGCCTGACAAGAAGCAACGGATGGAAACGAACCAAGGAGAGAGGCAACCTGCAACTAAGGAGAAATTTCCTGACACTGGGAACAATTAACCAGTGGAATGTCTTCCCTCAAAGACCTCGTGGGTGCTCCATTCCTGGAGGCTTTTAAGAAGAGATTGGACAGCCATTTATCTAAAATGATATAGGGTCTCCTGCCTGAGCAGGGGGTTGGACTAGAAGACCCCCAAGGTCCCTTCCAACTCTTATTATTCTGTATTCTAGGCTGTATTCTGTAAGCTAGGGAAATCACAGATTTGACATGGTTTTTACATGTTTTCAGTGGTAAAGTTTTGCTTTTAAAAACAGCATAGAAAAATAGGATTGTTTACCTTTATAATTTTTTGTGGAAAATATTCAGACTTTTTTTGGGGGGGGAGGATTTATTGCACGAGTAATT
>JARGCV010001272.1:0-30986 GCA_034064705.1 Bothrops alternatus | reverse complement strand
TGACGGGGAAGGAAGGAAAGAAGGAAGGAAGATTGAAGGGGAAAGGAAGGAGATTGAGAAGAAAGGAGATTGAAGGGGAAGGAAGGAAGGAAGGCAGGAAGGAAGGAAGGCAGGAAGGAGAAAGATTGAAGGGGAAGGGATGGAGATGGAGATGGAAGGAAGGAAGGAAGGAAGATTGAAGGGGAAAGGAAGGAGATGGAGAAGGAAGGAAGATTGAAGGGGAAAGGAAGGAGATGGAGAAGGAAGGAGATTGAAGGGGAAGGGAAGAAAGGAAGGAGATAGAGAGAGATTGAAGGGGAAGTGATGGAGATGGAAGGAAGGAAGATTGAAGGGGAAAGGAAGGATGGAAGGAAGGAAGGAAGGAAGGAGAAAGAAATTGAAGGGGAAGGGATAGAGATGGAGATGGAAGGAGATTGAAGGGGAAAGGAAGGAGATGGAGAAGGAAGGAGATTGAAGGGGAAAGGAAGAAGATGGAGAAGGAAGGAGATTGAAGGGGAGGGTAGGAAGGATGGAAGATTGAAGGGGAAAGGAAGGATGGAAGGAAGGAAGAAAGGAAGGAAAAAGAGATTGAAGGGGAAGGGATGGAGATAGAGATGGAAGGAAGGAAGGAAGATTGAAGGGGAAAGGAAGGAGATGGAGAAGGAAGGAAATTGAAGGGGAAAGGAAGGAAGGAAGGAAGATTGAAGGGGAAAGGAAGGAGATGGAGAAGGAAGGAGATTGAATGGGAAGGAAGGAAGGCAGGAAGGAAGGAAGGAAGGAAGGAAGGCAGGAAGGAGAAAGATTGAAGGGGAAGGGATGGAGATGGAGATGGAAGGAAGGAAGGAAGGAAGGAAGGAAGATTGAAGGGGAAAGGAAGGAGATGGAGAAGGAAGGAGATTGAAGGGGAAACGAAGGAAGGAAGATTGAAGGGGAAAGGAAGGAAATGGAGAAGGAAGGAGATTGAAGGGGAAAGGAAGGAGGTGGAGAAGGAAGGAGATTGACGGGGAAGGAAGGAAAGAAGGAAGGAAGATTGAAGGGGAAAGGAAGGAGATGGAGAAGAAAGGAGATTGAAGGGGAAGGAAGGAAGGAAGGCAGGAAGGAAGGAAGGCAGGAAGGAGAAAGATTGAAGGGGAAGGGATGGAGATGGAGATGGAAGGAAGGAAGGAAGGAAGATTGAAGGGGAAAGGAAGGAGATGGAGAAGGAAGGAAGATTGAAGGGGAAAGGAAGGAGATGGAGAAGGAAGGAGATTGAAGGGGAAGGGAAGAAAGGAAGGAGATAGAGAGAGATTGAAGGGGAAGTGATGGAGATGGAAGGAAGGAAGATTGAAGGGGAAAGGAAGGATGGAAGGAAGGAAGGAAGGAAGGAGAAAGAAATTGAAGGGGAAGGGATAGAGAAGGAGATGGAAGGAGATTGAAGGGGAAAGGAAGGAGATGGAGAAGGAAGGAGATTGAAGGGGAAAGGAAGAAGATGGAGAAGGAAGGAGATTGAAGGGGACGGTAGGAAGGAAGGAAGGAAGGAGAGAGATTGAAAGGGAAGGGATGGAGGTGGAGATGGAAGGAAGGAAGGAAGGAAGATTGAAGGGGAAAGGAAGGAGATGGAGAAGGAAGGAGATTGAAGGGGAAGGAAGGAAGGAAAGCAGGAAGGAAGGAAGGCAGGAAGGTGAAAGATTGAAGGGGAAGGGATGGAGATGGAGATGGAGATGGAGATGGAGATGGAAGGAAGGAAGGAAGGAAGATTGAAGGGGAAAGGAAGGATGGAAGGAAGGAAGGAAGGAAGGAGAAAGAAATTGAAGGGGAAGGGATAGAGATGGAGATGGAAGGAGATTGTAGGGGAATGGAAGGAGATGGAGAAGGAAGGAGATTGAAGGGGAAAGGAAGGAAGGAAGATTGAAGGGGAAAGGAAGGAGATGGAGAAGGAAGGAGATTGAAGGGGAAGGAAGGAAGGATGGAAGATTGAAGGGGAAAGGACGGATGGAAGGAAGGAAGAAAGGAAGGAAAAAGAGATTGAAGGGGAAGGGATGGAGATAGAGATGGAAGGAAGGAAAGAAGATTGAAGGGGAAAGGAAGGAGATGGAGAAGGAAGGAAATTGAAGGGGAAAGGAAGGAAGGAAGGAAGATTGAAGGGGAAAGGAAGGAGATGGAGAAGGAAGGAGATTGAAAGGGAAGGAAGGAAGGCAGGAAGGAAAGAAGGAAGGCAGGAAGGAGAAAGATTGAAGGGGAAGGGATGGAGATGGAGAAGGAAGGAAGATTGAAGGGGAAAGGAAGGAGATGGAGAAGGAAGGAGATTGAAGGGGAAGGGAAGAAAGGAAGGAGAGAGAGAGATTGAAGGGGAAGTGATGGAGATGGAAGGAAGGAAGATTGAAGGGGAAAGGAAGGATGGAAGGAAGGAAGGAAGGAGAAAGAAATTGAAGGGGAAGGGATAGAGATGGAGATGGAAGGAGATTGAAGGGGAAAGGAAGGAGATGGAGAAGGAAGGAGATTGAAGGGGAAAGGAAGAAGATGGAGAAGGAAGGAGATTGAAGGGGAGGGAAGGAAGGAAGGAAGGAGAGAGATTGAAACGGAAGGGATGGAGGTGGAGATGGAAGGAAGGAAGGAATGAAGATTGAAGGGGAAAGGAAGGAGATGGAGAAGGAAGGAGATTGAAGGGGAAGGAAGGAAGGAAGGAAGGCAGGCAGGAAGGAAGGCAGGAAGGAGAAAGATTGAAGGAGAAGTGATGGAGATGGAGATGGAAGGAAGGAAGGAAGGAAGGAAAAAGAGATTGAAGGGGAAGGGATGGAGATAGAGATGGATGGAAGGAAGGAAAGAAGATTGAAGGGGAAAGGAAGGAGATGGAGAAGGAAGGAAATTGAAGGGGAAAGGAAGGAAGGAAGGAAGATTGAAGGGGAAAGGAAGGAGATGGAGAAGGAAGGAGATTGAATGGGAAGGAAGGAAGGCAGGAAGGCAGGAAGGAAGGAAGGCAGGAAGGAGAAAGATTGAAGGGGAAGGGATGGAGATGGAGATGGAGATGGAAGGAAGGAAGGAAGGAAGGAAGGAAGGAAGGAAGGAAGGAAGGAAGGAAGGAAGGAAGATTGAAGGGGAAAGGAAGAAGATGGAGAAGGAAGGAGATTGAAGGGGAAACGAAGGAAGGAAGATTGAAGGGGAAAGGAAGGAAATGGAGAAGGAAGGAGATTGAAGGGGAAAGGAAGGAGGTGGAGAAGGAAGGAGATTGACGGGGAAGGAAGGAAAGAAGGAAGGAAGATTGAAGGGGAAAGGAAGGAGATGGAGAAGAAAGGAGATTGAAGGGGAAGGAAGGAAGGAAGGCAGGAAGGAAGGAAGGCAGGAAGGAGAAAGATTGAAGGGGAAGGGATGGAGATGGAGATGGAAGGAAGGAAGGAAGGAAGATTGAAGGGGAAAGGAAGGAGATGGAGAAGGAAGGAAGATTGAAGGGGAAAGGAAGGAGATGGAGAAGGAAGGAGATTGAAGGGGAAGGGAAGAAAGGAAGGAGATAGAGAGAGATTGAAGGGGAAGTGATGGAGATGGAAGGAAGGAAGATTGAAGGGGAAAGGAAGGATGGAAGGAAGGAAGGAAGGAAGGAGAAAGAAATTGAAGGGGAAGGGATAGAGATGGAGATGGAAGGAGATTGAAGGGGAAAGGAAGGAGATGGAGAAGGAAGGAGATTGAAGGGGAAAGGAAGAAGATGGAGAAGGAAGGAGATTGAAGGGGAGGGTAGGAAGGAAGGAAGGAAGGAGAGAGATTGAAAGGGAAGGGATGGAGGTGGAGATGGAAGGAAGGAAGGAAGGAAGATTGAAGGGGAAAGGAAGGAGATGGAGAAGGAAGGAGATTGAAGGGGAAGGAAGGAAGGAAAGCAGGAAGGAAGGAAGGCAGGAAGGTGAAAGATTGAAGGGGAAGGGATGGAGATGGAGATGGAGATGGAAGGAAGGAAGGAAGGAAGATTGAAGGGGAAAGGAAGGATGGAAGGAAGGAAGGAAGGAAGGAGAAAGAAATTGAAGGGGAAGGGATAGAGATGGAGATGGAAGGAGATTGTAGGGGAATGGAAGGAGATGGAGAAGGAAGGAGATTGAAGGGGAAAGGAAGGAAGGAAGATTGAAGGGGAAAGGAAGGAGATGGAGAAGGAAGGAGATTGAAGGGGAAGGAAGGAAGGATGGAAGATTGAAGGGGAAAGGACGGATGGAAGGAAGGAAGAAAGGAAGGAAAAAGAGATTGAAGGGGAAGGGATGGAGATAGAGATGGAAGGAAGGAAAGAAGATTGAAGGGGAAAGGAAGGAGATGGAGAAGGAAGGAAATTGAAGGGGAAAGGAAGGAAGGAAGGAAGATTGAAGGGGAAAGGAAGGAGATGGAGAAGGAAGGAGATTGAAAGGGAAGGAAGGAAGGCAGGAAGGCAGGAAGGAAAGAAGGAAGGCAGGAAGGAGAAAGATTGAAGGGGAAGGGATGGAGATGGAGAAGGAAGGAAGATTGAAGGGGAAAGGAAGGAGATGGAGAAGGAAGGAGATTGAAGGGGAAGGGAAGAAAGGAAGGAGAGAGAGAGATTGAAGGGGAAGTGATGGAGATGGAAGGAAGGAAGATTGAAGGGGAAAGGAAGGATGGAAGGAAGGAAGGAAGGAGAAAGAAATTGAAGGGGAAGGGATAGAGATGGAGATGGAAGGAGATTGAAGGGGAAAGGAAGGAGATGGAGAAGGAAGGAGATTGAAGGGGAAAGGAAGAAGATGGAGAAGGAAGGAGATTGAAGGGGAGGGAAGGAAGGAAGGAAGGAGAGAGATTGAAACGGAAGGGATGGAGGTGGAGATGGAAGGAAGGAAGGAATGAAGATTGAAGGGGAAAGGAAGGAGATGGAGAAGGAAGGAGATTGAAGGGGAAGGAAGGAAGGAAGGAAGGAAGGCAGGAAGGAAGGCAGGAAGGAGAAAGATTGAAGGAGAAGTGATGGAGATGGAGATGGAAGGAAGGAAGGAAGGAAGGAAAAAGAGATTGAAGGGGAAGGGATGGAGATAGAGATGGATGGAAGGAAGGAAAGAAGATTGAAGGGGAAAGGAAGGAGATGGAGAAGGAAGGAAATTGAAGGGGAAAGGAAGGAAGGAAGGAAGATTGAAGGGGAAAGGAAGGAGATGGAGAAGGAAGGAGATTGAATGGGAAGGAAGGAAGGCAGGAAGGCAGGAAGGAAGGAAGGCAGGAAGGAGAAAGATTGAAGGGGAAGGGATGGAGATGGAGATGGAAGGAAGGAAGGAAGGAAGGAAGGAAGGAAGGAAGGAAGGAAGATTGAAGGGGAAAGGAAGAAGATGGAGAAGGAAGGAGATTGAAGGGGAAACGAAGGAAGGAAGATTGAAGGGGAAAGGAAGGAAATGGAGAAGGAAGGAGATTGAAGGGGAAAGGAAGGAGGTGGAGAAGGAAGGAGATTGACGGGGAAGGAAGGAAAGAAGGAAGGAAGATTGAAGGGGAAAGGAAGGAGATGGAGAAGAAAGGAGATTGAAGGGGAAGGAAGGAAGGAAGGCAGGAAGGAAGGAAGGCAGGAAGGAGAAAGATTGAAGGGGAAGGGATGGAGATGGAGATGGAAGGAAGGAAGGAAGGAAGGAAGATTGAAAGGGAAAGGAAGGAGATGGAGAAGGAAGGAGATTGAAGGGGAAGGAAGGAAGGAAGGCAGGAAGGAGAAAGATTGAAGGGGAAGGGATGGAGATGGAGAAGGAAGGAAGGAAGGAAGGAAGGAAGATTGAAGGGGAAAGGAAAGAGATGGAGAAGGAAGGAAGATTGAAGGGGAAAGGAAGGAGATGGAGAAGGAAGGAGATTGAAGGGGAAGGGAAGAATGGAAGGAGAGAGAGAGATTAAAGGGGAAGTGATGGAGATGGAAGGAAGGAAGATTGAAGGGGAAAGGAAGGATGGAAGGTAGGAAGGAAGGAGAAAGAAATTGAAGGGGAAGGGATAGAGATGGAGATGGAAGGAGATTGAAGTGGAAAGGAAGAATGGAAGGAAGGAAGGAAGGAGAAAGAAATTGAAGGGGAATGGATGGAGATGGAGAAGGAAGGAGATTGAAGGGGAAGGAAGGAAGGATGGAAGATTGAAGGGGAAAGGAAGGATGGAAGGAAGGAAGGAAGAAAGGAAGGAAAAAGAGATTGAAGGGGAAGGGATGGAGATAGAGATGGAAGGAAGGAAAGAAGATTGAAGGGGAAAGGAAGGAGATTGAGAAGGAAGGAAATTGAAGGGGAAAGGAAGGAAGGAAGGAAGATTGAAGGGGAAAGGAAGGAGATGGAGAAGGAAAGAGATTGAAAGGGAAGGAAGGAAGGCAGGAAGGAAGGAAGGAAGGCAGGAAGGAGAAAGATTGAAGGGGAAGGGATGGAGATGGAGATGGAAGGAAGGAAGGAAGGAAGGAAGATTGAAGGGGAAAGGAAGGAGATGGAGAAGGAAGGAAGATTGAAGGGGAAAGGAAGGAGATGGAGAAGGAAGGAGATTGAAGGGGAAGGGAAGAAAGGAAGGAGAGAGAGAGATTGAAGGGGAAGTGATGGAGATGGAAGGAAGGAAGATTGAAGGGGAAAGGAAGGATGGAAGGAGAAAGAAATTGAAGGGGAAGGGATAGAGATGGAGATGGAAGGAGATTGAAGGGGAAAGGAAGGAGATGGAGAAGGAAGGAGATTGAAGGGGAAACGAAGGAAGGAAGATTGAAGGGGAAAGGAAGGAAATGGAGAAGGAAGGAGATTGAAGGGGAAAGGAAGGAGGTGGAGAAGGAAGGAGATTGATGGGGAAGGAAGGAAAGAAGGAAGGAAGATTGAAGGGGAAAGGAAGGAGATGGAGAAGAAAGGAGATTGAAGGGGAAGGAAGGAAGGAAGGCAGGAAGGAAGGAAGGCAGGAAGGAGAAAGATTGAAGGGGAAGGGATGGAGATGGAGATGGAAGGAAGGAAGGAAGGAAGGAAGATTGAAAGGGAAAGGAAGGAGATGGAGAAGGAAGGAGATTGAAGGGGAAGGAAGGAAGGAAGGCAGGAAGGAGAAAGATTGAAGGGGAAGGGATGGAGATGGAGAAGGAAGGAAGATTGAAGGGGAAAGGAAGGAGATGGAGAAGGAAGGAGATTGAAGGGGAAGGGAAGAAAGGAAGGAGAGAGAGAGATTAAAGGGGAAGTGATGGAGATGGAAGGAAGGAAGATTGAAGGGGAAAGGAAGGATGTAAGGAAGGAAGGAAGGAGAAAGAAATTGAAGGGGAAGGGATAGAGATGGAGATGGAAGGAGATTGAAGGGGAAAGGAAGGAGATGGAGAATGAAGGAGATTGAAGGGGAGGGAAGGAAGGAAGGAAGGAAGGAAGGAAGGAAGGAGAGAGATTGAAAGGGAAGGGATGGAGGTGGAGATGGAAGGAAGGAAGGAAGGAAGATTGAAGGGGAAGGGATGGAGATGGAGATGGAGATGTAGATTGAAGGAAGGCAGGAAGGAAGGAAGGCAGGAAGGGGAAAGATTGAAGGGGAAGGGATGGAGATGGAGATGGAGATGGAAGGAAGGAAGGAAGGAAGATTGAAGGGGAAAGGAAGGAGATGGAGAAGGAAGGAAGATTGAAGGGGAAAGGAAGGAGATGGAGAAGGAAGGAGATTGAAGGGGAAAGGAAGAAGATGGAGAAGGAAGGAGATTGAAGGGGAGGGAAGGAAGGAAGGAAGGAAGGAGAGAGATTGAAAGGGAAGGGATGGAGGTGGAGATGGAAGGAAGGAAGGAAGGAGGATTGAAGGGGAAGGGATGGAGATGGAGATGGAGATGTAGATTGAAGGAAGGAAGGAAGGAAGGAAGATTGAAGGGGAAAGGAAGGATGGAAGGAAGGAAGGAAGGAGAAAGAAATTGAAGGGGAAGGGATAGAGATGGAGATGGAAGGAGATTGAAGGGGAAAGGAAGGAGATGGAGAAGGAAGGAAGATTGAAGGGGAAAGGAAGGAGATGGAGAAGGAAGGAGATTGAAGGGGAGGGAAGGAAGGAAGGAAGGAAGGAAGGAAGGAAGGAAGGAAGGCAGGAAGGAGAAAGATTGAAGGGGAAGGGATGGAGATGGAGATGGAGATGGAAGGAAGGAAAGAAGGAAGGAAGATTGAAGGGGAAAGGAAGGAGATGGAGAAGGAAGGAGATTGAAGGGGAAGGAAGGAAGGAAGGCAGGAAGGAAGGAAGGCAGGAAGGAGAAAGATTGAAGGGGAAGGGATAGAGATGGAGATGGAAGGAGATTGTAGGGGAAAGGAAGGAGATGGAGAAGGAAGGAGATTGAAGGGGAAAGGAAGGAAGGAAGATTGAAGGGGAAAGGAAGGAGATGGAGAAGGAAGGAGATTGAAGGGGAAGGAAGGAAGGATGGAAGATTGAAGGGGAAAGGAAGAATGGAAGGAAGGAAGGAAGGAAGGAGAAAGAAATTGAAAGGGAATGGATGGAGATGGAGATGGAAGGAGATTGAAGGGGAAGGAAGGAAGGATGGAAGATTGAAGGGGAAAGGAAGGATGGAAGGAAGGAAGAAAGGAAGGAAAAAGAGATTGAAGGGGAAGGGATGGAGATAGAGATGGAAGGAAGGAAAGAAGATTGAAGGGGAAAGGAAGGAGATGGAGAAGGAAGGAAATTGAAGGGGAAAGGAAGGAAGGAAGGAAGATTGAAGGGGAAAGGAAGGAGATGGAGAAGGAAGGAGATTGAAAGGGAAGGAAGGATGGCAGGAAGGAAGGAAGGAAGGAAGGAAGGAAGGCAGGAAGGAGAAAGATTGAAGGGGAAGGGATGGAGATGGAGAGGGAAGGAAGATTGAAGGGGAAATGAAGGAGATGGAGAAGGAAGGAGATTGAAGGGGAAGGGAAGAAAGGAAGGAGAGAGAGATTGAAGGGGAAGTGATGGAGATGGAAGGAAGGAAGATTGAAGGGGAAAGGAAGGAGATGGAGAAGGAAGGAGATTGAAGGGGAAGGGAAGAAAGGAAGGAGATAGAGAGAGATTGAAGGGGAAGTGATGGAGATGGAAGGAAGGAAGATTGAAGGGGAAAGGAAGGATGGAAGGAAGGAAGGAAGGAGAAAAATTGAAGGGGAAGGGATAGAGATGGAGATGGAAGGAGATTGAAGGGGAAAGGAAGGAGATGGAGAAGGAAGGAGATTGAAGGGGAAAGGAAGAAGATGGAGAAGGAAGGAGATTGAAGGGGAGGGAAGGAAGGAAGGAAGGAAGGAAGGAGAGAGATTGAAAGGGAAGGGATGGAGGTGGAGATGGAAGGAAGGAAGGAAGGAAGATTGAAGGGGAAGGAATGGAGATGGAGATGGAGATGGAGATTGAAGGAAGGAAGGAAGGAAGGAAGGAAGGAAGATTGAAGGGGAAAGGAAGGATGGAAGGAAGGAAGGAAGGAAGGAGAAAGAAATTGAAGGGGAAGGGATAGAGATGGAGATGGAAGGAGATTGTAGGGGAAAGGAAGGAGATGGAGAAGGAAGGAGATTGAAGGGGAAAGGAAGGAAGGAAGATTGAAGGGGAAAGGAAGGAGATGGAGAAGGAAGGAGATTGAAGGGGAAGGAAGGAAGGATGGAAGATTGAAGGGGAAAGGAATAATGGAAGGAAGGAAGGAAGGAAGGAAGGAGAAAGAAATTGAAAGGGAATGGATGGAGATGGAGATGGAAGGAGATTGAAGGGGAAGGAAGGAAGGATGGAAGATTGAAGGGGAAAGGAAGGATTGAAGGAAGGAAGAAAGGAAGGAAAAGAGATTGAAGGGGAAGGGATGGAGATAGAGATGGAAGGAAGGAAAGAAGATTGAAGGGGAAAGGAAGGAGATGGAGAAGGAAGGAAATTGAAGGGGAAAGGAAGGAAGGAAGGAAGATTGAAGGGGAAAGGAAGGAGATGGAGAAGGAAGGAGATTGAAAGGGAAGGAAGGATGGCAGGAAGGAAGGAAGGAAGGAAGGCAGGAAGGAGAAAGATTGAAGGGGAAGGGATGGAGATGGAGAGGGAAGGAAGATTGAAGGGGAAAGGAAGGAGATGGAGAAGGAAGGAGATTGAAGGGGAAGGGAAGAAAGGAAGGAGAGAGAGAGATTGAAGGGGAAGTGATGGAGATGGAAGGAAGGAAGATTGAAGGGGAAAGGAAGGAGATGGAGAAGGAAGGAGATTGAAGGGGAAGGGAAGAAAGGAAGGAGATAGAGAGAGATTGAAGGGGAAGTGATGGAGATGGAAGGAAGGAAGATTGAAGGGGAAATGAAGGATGGAAGGAAGGAAGGAAGGAGAAAAAAATTGAAGGGGAAGGGATAGAGATGGAGATGGAAGGAGATTGAAGGGGAAAGGAAGGAGATGGAGAAGGAAGGAGATTGAAGGGGAAAGGAAGAAGATGGAGAAGGAAGGAGATTGAAGGGGAGGGAAGGAAGGAAGGAAGGAAGGAGAGAGATTGAAAGGGAAGGGATGGAGGTGGAGATGGAAGGAAGGAAGGAAGGAAGATTGAAGGGGAAGGAATGGAGATGGAGATGGAGATGGAGATTGAAGGAAGGAAGGAAGGAAGGAAGGAAGGAAGGAAGATTGAAGGGGAAAGGAAGGATGGAAGGAAGGAAGGAAGGAAGGAGAAAGAAATTGAAGGGGAAGGGATAGAGATGGAGATGGAAGGAGATTGTAGGGGAAAGGAAGGAGATGGAGAAGGAAGGAGATTGAAGGGGAAAGGAAGGAAGGAAGATTGAAGGGGAAAGGAAGGAGATGGAGAAGGAAGGAGATTGAAGGGGAAGGAAGGAAGGATGGAAGATTGAAGGGGAAAGGAAGAATGGAAGGAAGGAAGGAAGGAAGGAAGGAGAAAGAAATTGAAAGGGAATGGATGGAGATGGAGATGGAAGGAGATTGAAGGGGAAGGAAGGAAGGATGGAAGATTGAAGGGGAAAGGAAGGATTGAAGGAAGGAAGAAAGGAAGGAAAAAGAGATTGAAGGGGAAGGGATGGAGATAGAGATGGAAGGAAGGAAAGAAGATTGAAGGGGAAAGGAAGGAGATGGAGAAGGAAGGAAATTGAAGGGGAAAGGAAGGAAGGAAGGAAGATTGAAGGGGAAAGGAAGGAGATGGAGAAGGAAGGAGATTGAAAGGGAAGGAAGGATGGCAGGAAGGAAGGAAGGAAGGAAGGAAGGCAGGAAGGAGAAAGATTGAAGGGGAAGGGATGGAGATGGAGAGGGAAGGAAGATTGAAGGGGAAAGGAAGGAGATGGAGAAGGAAGGAAGATTGAAGGGGAAAGGAAGAAGATGGAGAAGGAAGAAGATTGAAGGGGAGGGAAGGAAGGAAGGAAGGAGAGAGATTGAAACGGAAGGGATGGAGGTGGAGATGGAAGGAAGGAAGGAATGAAGATTGAAGGGGAAAGGAAGGAGATGGAGAAGGAAGGAGATTGAAGGGGAAGGAAGGAAGGAAGGAAGGAACGAAGGAAGGAAGGAAGGAAGGAAGGAAGGCAGGAAGGAGAAAGATTGAAGGGGAAGGGATGGAGATGGAGAAGGAAGGAAGATTGAAGGGGAAAGGAAGGAGATGGAGAAGGAAGGAGATTGAAGGGGAAGGGAAGAAAGGAAGGAGAGAGAGAGATTGAAGGGGAAGTGATGTTGATGGAAGGAAGGAAGATTGAAGGGGAAAGGAAGGATGGAAGGAAGGAAGGAAGGAGAAAGAAATTGAAGGGGAATGGATGGAGATGGAGATGGAAGGAGATTGAAGGGGAAAGGAAGGACATGGAGAAGGAAGGATATTGAAGGGGAAAGGAAGGAAGGAAGATTGAAGAGGAAACGAAGGAGATGGAGATGGAAGGAGATTGAAGGGGAGAGGAAGGAGATGGAGAAGGAAGGAGATTGAAGGAGGCAGGAAGGAAGGAAGGAACGAAGGAAGGAAGGAGAGAGAGTGTGATTGAAAAGGAAGGTATGGAGATGGAAGGAAGGAAGATTGAAGGGGAAAGGAAGGAGATGGAGAATGAAGGAGATTGAATGGAAAGGAAGGAGATGGACGAGGAAGGAGATTGAAGGGGAAGGAAGAAAGGAAGGAGAGAGAGAGATTGAAGGGGAAGTGATGGAGATGGAAGGAAGGAAGATTGAAGGGGAAAGGAAGGAAGGAAGGAGAAAGAAATTGAAGGGGAAGGGATAGAGATGGAGATGGAAGGAGATTGAAGGGGAAGTGATGGAGATGGAAGGAAGGAAGATTGAAGGGGAAAGGAAGGATGGAAGGAAGGAAGGAAGGAAGGAGAAAGAAATTGAAGGGGAAGGGATAGAGATGGAGATGGAAGGAGATTGAAGGGGAAAGGAAGGACATGGAGAAGGAAGGAGATTGAAGGGGAAGGAAGGAAATGGAGAAGGAAGGATATTGAAGGGGAAAGGAAGGAAGGAAGATTGAAGAGGAAACGAAGGAGATGGAGATGATAGGAGATTGAAGGGGAGAGGAAGGAGATGGAGAAGGAAGGAGATTGAAGGAGGAAGGAAGGAAGGAAGGAACGAAGGAAGGAAGGAGAGAGAGAGTGATTGAAAAGGAAGGGATGGAGATGGAAGGAAGGAAGATTGAAGGGGAAAGGAAGGAGATGGAGAATGAAGGAGATTGAATGGAAAGGAAGGAGATGAACGAGGAAGGAGATTGAAGGGGAAGGAAGAAAGGAAGGAGAGAGAGAGATTGAAGGGGAAGTGATGGAGATGGAAGGAAGGAAGATTGAAGGGGAAAGGAAGGAAGGAAGGAGAAAGAAATTGAAGGGGAAGGGATAGAGATGGAGATGGAAGGAGATTGAAGGGGAAAGGAAGGAGATGGAGAAAGTAGGAGATTGAAGGGGAAAGGAAGAAAGGAAGGAGAAAGAGATTGAAGGGGAAGGGATGGAGATGGAGATGGAAGGAAGAAAAGAAGATTGAAGGGGAAAGGAAGGAGATGGAGAAGGAAGGAGATTGAAGGGGAAAGGAAGGAAGGAAGATTGAAGGGGAAATGAAGGAGATGGAGAAGGTAGGAGATTGAAGGGGAAGGAAGGAAGGAAGGAGAAAGATTGAAGGGGAAGGGATGGAGATGGAAGGAAGGTAGGAAGATTGAACGGGAAAGGAAGGAGATGGAGAAAAAAGGAGATTGACGGGGAAGGAAGGAAAGGGAAGGATTGAAGGGGAAGGGATGGAGATGGAGGAAAGGAAGGAAAGAAGATTGAAGGGGAAAGGAAGGAGATGGAGAATGAAGGAGATTGAAAGGGAAAGGAAGGAAAGAAGGAAGGAGAGAGAGATTGAAGGGGAAGGGATGGAGATGGAGATGGAAGGAAGGAAGATTGAAGGGGAAAGGAAGGAGATGGAGAAGGAAGGAGATTGAAGGGGAAGGGAAGAAAGGAAGGAGAGAGAGAGATTGAAGGGGAAGTGATGGAGATGGAAGGAAGGAAGATTGAAGGGGAAAGGAAGGATGGAAGGAAGGAAGGAAGGAAGGAGAAAGAAATTGAAGGGGAAGGGATAGAGATGGAGATGGAAGGAGATTGAAGGGGAAAGGAAGGACATGGAGAAGGAAGGAGATTGAAGGGGAAGGAAGGAAATGGAGAAGGAAGGATATTGAAGGGGAAAGGAAGGAAGGAAGATTGAAGAGGAAACGAAGGAGATGGAGATGGAAGGAGATTGAAGGGGAGAGGAAGGAGATGGAGAAGGAAGGAGATTGAAGGAGGAAGGAAGGAAGGAAGGAACGAAGGAAGGAAGGAGAGAGAGAGTGATTGAAAAGGAAGGTATGGAGATGGAAGGAAGGAAGATTGAAGGGGAAAGGAAGGAGATGGAGAATGAAGGAGATTGAATGGAAAGGAAGGAGATGGACGAGGAAGGAGATTGAAGGGGAAGGAAGAAAGGAAGGAGAGAGATAGATTGAAGGGGAAGTGATGGAGATGGAAGGAAGGAAGATTGAAGGGGAAAGGAAGGAAGGAAGGAGAAAGAAATTGAAGGGGAAGGGATAGAGATGGAGATGGAAGGAGATTGAAGGGGAAGTGATGGAGATGGAAGGAAGGAAGATTGAAGGGGAAAGGAAGGATGGAAGGAAGGAAGGAAGGAGAAAGAAATTGAAGGGGAAGGGATAGAGATGGAGATGGAAGGAGATTGAAGGGGAAAGGAAGGACATGGAGAAGGAAGGAGATTGAAGGGGAAGGAAGGAAATGGAGAAGGAAGGATATTGAAGGGGAAAGGAAGGAAGGAAGATTGAAGAGGAAACGAAGGAGATGGAGATGGAAGGAGATTGAAGGGGAGAGGAAGGAGATGGAGAAAGAAGGAGATTGAAGGAGGAAGGAAGGAAGGAAGGAACGAAGGAAGGAAGGAGAGAGAGAGTGATTGAAAAGGAAGGGATGGAGATGGAAGGAAGGAAGATTGAAGGGGAAAGGAAGGAGATGGAGAATGAAGGAGATTGAATGGAAAGGAAGGAGATGAACGAGGAAGGAGATTGAAGGGGAAGGAAGAAAGGAAGGAGAGAGAGATTGAAGGGGAAGTGATGGAGATGGAAGGAAGGAAGATTGAAGGGGAAAGGAAGGAAGGAAGGAGAAAGAAATTGAAGGGGAAGGGATAGAGATGGAGATGGAAGGAGATTGAAGGGGAAAGGAAGGAGATGGAGAAGGTAGGAGATTGAAGGGGAAAGGAAGAAAGGAAGGAGAAAGAGATTGAAGGGGAAGGGATGGAGATGGAAGAAAGGAAGGAAAGAAGATTGAAGGGGAAAGGAAGGAGATGGAGAATGAAGGAGATTGAAAGGGAAAGGAAGGAAAGAAGGAAGGAGAGAGAGATTGAAGGGGAAGGGATGGAGATGGAGATGGAAGGAAGGAAGATTGAAGGGGAAAGGAAGGAGATGGAGAAGAAAGGAGATTGAAGGGGAAGGAAGGAATTAGAGAGATTGAAGGGGAAGGGATGGAGATGGCCAAGGAAGGAGATTGAAGGAGGAAGGAAGGAAGGAAGGAAGGAAGGAAGGAAGGAAGGAAGGAAGGAAGGAAGGAGAGATTGAAGGGGAAGGAATGGAGATGGAGATGGAAGGAAGGAAGGAAGATTGAAGGGGAAAGGAAGGAGATGGAGAAGGAAGGAGATTGAAAGGGAAGGGATGGAGATGGAAGAAATGAAGGAAGATTGAAGGGGAATTGAAGGAGATGGACAAGGAAGGAGATTGAAGGGGAAGGAAGGAAGGAAGGAAGGAAGGAAGGAAGGAAGGAAGGAAGGAAGATTGAAGGGTAAAGGAAGGAGGTGGAGATGGAAGGAGATTGAAGGGGAAAGAATGAGATGGAGAAGGAAGGAGATTGAAGGGGAAACGAAGGAAGGAAGATTGAAGGGGAAAGGAAGGAAATGGAGAAGGAAGGAGATTGAAGGGGAAAGGAAGGAGGTGGAGAAGGAAGGAGATTGACGGGGAAGGAAGGAAAGAAGGAAGGAAGATTGAAGGGGAAAGGAAGGAGATGGAGAAGAAAGGAGATTGAAGGGGAAGGAATGAAGGAAGGAAGGAAGGAAGGCAGGAAGGAGAAAGATTGAAGGGGAAGGGATGGAGATGGAGATGGAAGGAAGGAAGGAAGGAAGATTGAAGGGGAAAGGAAGGAGATGGAGAAGGAAGGAAGATTGAAGGGGAAAGGAAGGAGATGGAGAAGGAAGGAGATTGAAGGGGAAGGGAAGAAAGGAAGGAGAGAGAGAGATTAAAGGGGAAGTGATGGAGATGGAAGGAAGGAAGATTGAAGGGGAAAGGAAGGATGGAAGGAAGGAAGGAAGGAGAAAGAAATTGAAGGGGAAGGGATAGAGATGGAGATGGAAGGAGATTGAAGGGGAAAGGAAGGAGATGGAGAAGGAAGGAAGATTGAAGGGGAAAGGAAGGAGATGGAGAAGGAAGGAGATTGAAGGGGAGGGAAGGAAGGAAGGAAGGAAGGAAGGAAGGAAGGAAGGCAGGAAGGAGAAAGATTGAAGGGGAAGGGATGGAGATGGAGATGGAGATGGAAGGAAGGAAAGAAGGAAGGAAGATTGAAGGGGAAAGGAAGGAGATGGAGAAGGAAGGAGATTGAAGGGGAAGGAAGGAAGGAAGGCAGGAAGGAAGGAAGGCAGGAAGGAGAAAGATTGAAGGGGAAGGGATGGAGATGGAGATGGAGATGGAGATGGAGATGGAAGGAAGGAAGGAAGGAAGGAAGGAAGATTGAAGGGGAAAGGAAGGAGATGGAGAAGGAAGGAAGATTGAAGGGGAAAGGAAGGAGATGGAGAAGGAAGGAGATTGAAGGGGAAGGGAAGAAATGAAGGAGAGAGAGATTGAAGGGGAAGTGATGGAGATGGAAGGAAAGAAGATTGAAGGGGAAAGGAAGGATGGAAGGAAGGAAGGAAGGAGAAAGAAATTGAAGGGGAAGGGATAGAGATGGAGATGGAAGGAGATTGTAGGGGAAAGGAAGGAGATGGAGAAGGAAGGAGATTGAAGGGGAAAGGAAGGAAGGAAGATTGAAGGGGAAAGGAAGGAGATGGAGAAGGAAGGAGATTGAAGGGGAAGGAAGGAAGGATGGAAAATTCAAGGGGAAAGGAAGAATGGAAGGAAGGAAGGAGAAAGAAATTGAAGGATGGAAGATTGAAGGGGAAAGGAAGGATGGAAGGAAGGAAGAAAGGAAGGAAAAAGAGATTGAAGGGGAAGGGATGGAGATAGAGATGGAAGGAAGGAAAGAAGATTGAAGGGGAAAGGAAGGAGATGGAGAAGGAAGGAAATTGAAGGGGAAAGGAAGGAAGGAAGGAAGATTGAAGGGGAAAGGAAGGAGATGGAGAAGGAAGGAGATTGAAAGGGAAGGAAGGAAGGCAGGAAGGAAGGAAGGAAGGAAGGCAGGAAGGAGAAAGATTGAAGGGGAAGGGATGGAGATGGAGATGGAAGGAAGGAAGGAAGGAAGATTGAAGGGGAAAGGAAGGAGATGGAGAAGGAAGGAAGATTGAAGGGGAAAGGAAGGAGATGGAGAAGGAAGGAGATTGAAGTGGAAGGGAAGGATGGAAGGAAGGAAGGAAGGAGAAAGAAATTGAAGGGGAAGGGATAGAGATGGAGATGGAAGGAGATTGAAGGGGAAAGGAAGAATGGAAGGAAGGAAGGAAGGAAGGAGAAAGAAATTGAAGGGGAATGGATGGAGATGGAGATGGAAGGAGATTGAAGGGGAAGGAAGGAAGGAAAAAGAGATTGAAGGGGAAGGGATGGAGATAGAGATGGAAGGAAGGAAAGAAGATTGAAGGGGAAAGGAAGGAGATGGAGAAGGAAGGAAATTGAAGCGGAAAGGAAGGAAGGAAGGAAGATTGAAGGGGAACGGAAGGAGATGGAGAAGGAAGGAGATTGAAAGGGAAGGAAGGAAGGCAGGAAGGAAGGAAGGAAGGCAGGAAGGAAGGAGAAAGATTGAAGGGGAAGGGATGGAGATGGAGAAGGAAGGAAGATTGAAGGGGAAAGGAAGGAGATGGAGAAGGAAGGAGATTGAAGGGGAAGGGAAGAAAGGAAGGAAGGAGAGAGAGAGATTGAAGGGGAAGTGATGGAGATGGAAGGAAGGAAGATTGAAGGGGAAGGGAAGGATGGAAGGAAGGAAGGAAGGAGAAAGAAATTGAAGGGGAAGGGATAGAGATGGAGATGGAAGGAGATTGAAGGGGAAAGGAAGAATGGAAGGAAGGAAGGAAGGAAGGAGAAAGAAATTGAAGGGGAATGGATGGAGATGGAGATGGAAGGAGATTGAAGGGGAAGGAAGGAAGGAAAAAGAGATTGAAGGGGAAGGGATGGAGATAGAGATGGAAGGAAGGAAAGAAAATTGAAGGGGAAAGGAAGGAGATGGAGAAGGAAGGAAATTGAAGCGGAAAGGAAGGAAGGAAGGAAGATTGAAGGGGAACGGAAGGAGATGGAGAAGGAAGGAGATTGAAAGGGAAGGAAGGAAGGCAGGAAGGAAGGAAGGAAGGCAGGAAGGAAGGAGAAAGATTGAAGGGGAAGGGATGGAGATGGAGAAGGAAGGAAGATTGAAGGGGAAAGGAAGGAGATGGAGAAGGAAGGAGATTGAAGGGGAAGGGAAGAAAGGAAGGAAGGAGAGAGAGATTGAAGGGGAAGTGATGGAGATGGAAGGAAGGAAGATTGAAGGGGAAAGGAAGGAAATGGAGAAGGAAGGAGATTGAAGGGGAAAGGAAGGAGGTGGAGAAGGAAGGAGATTGACGGGGAAGGAAGGAAAGAAGGAAGGAAGATTGAAGGGGAAAGGAAGGAGATGGAGAAGAAAGGAGATTGAAGGGGAAGGAAGGAAGGAAGGCAGGAAGGAAGGAAGGCAGGAAGGAGAAAGATTGAAGGGGAAGGGATGGAGATGGAGATGGAAGGAAGGAAGGAAGGAAGGAAGATTGAAAGGGAAAGGAAGGAGATGGAGAAGGAAGGACATTGAAGGGGAAGGAAGGAAGGAAGGCAGGAAGGAGAAAGATTGAAGGGGAAGGGATGGAGATGGAGAAGGAAGGAAGGAAGGAAGGAAGGAAGGAAGATTGAAGGGGAAAGGAAAGAGATGGAGAAGGAAGGAAGATTGAAGGGGAAAGGAAGGAGATGGAGAAGGAAGGAGATTGAAGGGGAAGGGAAGAATGGAAGGAGAGAGAGAGATTAAAGGGGAAGTGATGGAGATGGAAGGAAGGAAGATTGAAGGGGAAAGGAAGGATGGAAGGTAGGAAGGAAGGAGAAAGAAATTGAAGGGGAAGGGATAGAGATGGAGATGGAAGGAGATTGAAGTGGAAAGGAAGAATGGAAGGAAGGAAGGAAGGAGAAAGAAATTGAAGGGGAATGGATGGAGATGGAGAAGGAAGGAGATTGAAGGGGAAGGAAGGAAGGATGGAAGATTGAAGGGGAAAGGAAGGATGGAAGGAAGGAAGGAAGAAAGGAAGGAAAAAGAGATTGAAGGGGAAGGGATGGAGATAGAGATGGAAGGAAGGAAAGAAGATTGAAGGGGAAAGGAAGGAGATTGAGAAGGAAGGAAATTGAAGGGGAAAGGAAGGAAGGAAGGAAGATTGAAGGGGAAAGGAAGGAGATGGAGAAGGAAAGAGATTGAAAGGGAAGGAAGGAAGGCAGGAAGGAAGGAAGGAAGGCAGGAAGGAGAAAGATTGAAGGGGAAGGGATGGAGATGGAGATGGAAGGAAGGAAGGAAGGAAGATTGAAGGGGAAAGGAAGGAGATGGAGAAGGAAGGAAGATTGAAGGGGAAAGGAAGGAGATGGAGAAGGAAGGAGATTGAAGGGGAAGGGAAGAAAGGAAGGAGAGAGAGAGATTGAAGGGGAAGTGATGGAGATGGAAGGAAGGAAGATTGAAGGGGAAAGGAAGGATGGAAGGAGAAAGAAATTGAAGGGGAAGGGATAGAGATGGAGATGGAAGGAGATTGAAGGGGAAAGGAAGGAGATGGAGAAGGAAGGAGATTGAAGGGGAAACGAAGGAAGGAAGATTGAAGGGGAAAGGAAGGAAATGGAGAAGGAAGGAGATTGAAGGGGAAAGGAAGGAGGTGGAGAAGGAAGGAGATTGATGGGGAAGGAAGGAAAGAAGGAAGGAAGATTGAAGGGGAAAGGAAGGAGATGGAGAAGAAAGGAGATTGAAGGGGAAGGAAGGAAGGAAGGCAGGAAGGAAGGAAGGCAGGAAGGAGAAAGATTGAAGGGGAAGGGATGGAGATGGAGATGGAAGGAAGGAAGGAAGGAAGGAAGATTGAAAGGGAAAGGAAGGAGATGGAGAAGGAAGGAGATTGAAGGGGAAGGAAGGAAGGAAGGCTGGAAGGAGAAAGATTGAAGGGGAAGGGATGGAGATGGAGAAGGAAGGAAGATTGAAGGGGAAAGGAAGGAGATGGAGAAGGAAGGAGATTGAAGGGGAAGGGAAGAAAGGAAGGAGAGAGAGAGATTAAAGGGGAAGTGATGGAGATGGAAGGAAGGAAGATTGAAGGGGAAAGGAAGGATGTAAGGAAGGAAGGAAGGAGAAAGAAATTGAAGGGGAAGGGATAGAGATGGAGATGGAAGGAGATTGAAGGGGAAAGGAAGGAGATGGAGAATGAAGGAGATTGAAGGGGAGGGAAGGAAGGAAGGAAGGAAGGAAGGAAGGAGAGAGATTGAAAGGGAAGGGATGGAGGTGGAGATGGAAGGAAGGAAGGAAGGAAGATTGAAGGGGAAGGGATGGAGATGGAGATGGAGATGTAGATTGAAGGAAGGCAGGAAGGAAGGAAGGCAGGAAGGGGAAAGATTGAAGGGGAAGGGATGGAGATGGAGATGGAGATGGAGATGGAAGGAAGGAAGGAAGGAAGATTGAAGGGGAAAGGAAGGAGATGGAGAAGGAAGGAAGATTGAAGGGGAAAGGAAGGAGATGGAGAAGGAAGGAGATTGAAGGGGAAAGGAAGAAGATGGAGAAGGAAGGAGATTGAAGGGGAGGGAAGGAAGGAAGGAAGGAAGGAGAGAGATTGAAAGGGAAGGGATGGAGGTGGAGATGGAAGGAAGGAAGGAAGGAGGATTGAAGGGGAAGGGATGGAGATGGAGATGGAGATGTAGATTGAAGGAAGGAAGGAAGGAAGGAAGGAAGGAAGATTGAAGGGGAAAGGAAGGATGGAAGGAAGGAAGGAAGGAAGGAAGGAGAAAGAAATTGAAGGGGAAGGGATAGAGATGGAGATGGAAGGAGATTGTAGGGGAAAGGAAGGAGATGGAGAAGGAAGGAGATTGAAGGGGAAAGGAAGGAAGGAAGATTGAAGGGGAAAGGAAGGAGATGGAGAAGGAAGGAGATTGAAGGGGAAGGAAGGAAGGATGGAAGATTGAAGGGGAAAGGAAGAATGGAAGGAAGGAAGGAAGGAAGGAGAAAGAAATTGAAAGGGAATGGATAGAGATGGAGATGGAAGGAGATTGAAGGGGAAGGAAGGAAGGATGGAAGATTGAAGGGGAAAGGAAGGATGGAAGGAAGGAAGAAAGGAAGGAAAAAGAGATTGAAGGGGAAGGGATGGAGATAGAGATGGAAGGAAGGAAAGAAGATTGAAGGGGAAAGGAAGGAGATGGAGAAGGAAGGAAATTGAAGGGGAAAGGAAGGAAGGAAGGAAGATTGAAGGGGAAAGGAAGGAGATGGAGAAGGAAGGAGATTGAAAGGGAAGGAAGGATGGCAGGAAGGAAGGAAGGAAGGAAGGAAGGAAGGCAGGAAGGAGAAAGATTGAAGGGGAAGGGATGGAGATGGAGAGGGAAGGAAGATTGAAGGGGAAATGAAGGAGATGGAGAAGGAAGGAGATTGAAGGGGAAGGGAAGAAAGGAAGGAGAGAGAGATTGAAGGGGAAGTGATGGAGATGGAAGGAAGGAAGATTGAAGGGGAAAGGAAGGAGATGGAGAAGGAAGGAGATTGAAGGGGAAGGGAAGAAAGGAAGGAGATAGAGAGAGATTGAAGGGGAAGTGATGGAGATGGAAGGAAGGAAGATTGAAGGGGAAAGGAAGGATGGAAGGAAGGAAGGAAGGAGAAAAAATTGAAGGGGAAGGGATAGAGATGGAGATGGAAGGAGATTGAAGGGGAAAGGAAGGAGATGGAGAAGGAAGGAGATTGAAGGGGAAAGGAAGAAGATGGAGAAGGAAGGAGATTGAAGGGGAGGGAAGGAAGGAAGGAAGGAAGGAAGGAAGGAGAGAGATTGAAAGGGAAGGGATGGAGGTGGAGATGGAAGGAAGGAAGGAAGGAAGGAAGATTGAAGGGGAAGGAATGGAGATGGAGATGGAGATGGAGATTGAAGGAAGGAAGGAAGGAAGGAAGGAAGGAAGGAAGATTGAAGGGGAAAGGAAGGATGGAAGGAAGGAAGGAAGGAAGGAGAAAGAAATTGAAGGGGAAGGGATAGAGATGGAGATGGAAGGAGATTGTAGGGGAAAGGAAGGAGATGGAGAAGGAAGGAGATTGAAGGGGAAAGGAAGGAAGGAAGATTGAAGGGGAAAGGAAGGAGATGGAGAAGGAAGGAGATTGAAGGGGAAGGAAGGAAGGATGGAAGATTGAAGGGGAAAGGAATAATGGAAGGAAGGAAGGAAGGAAGGAAGGAGAAAGAAATTGAAAGGGAATGGATGGAGATGGAGATGGAAGGAGATTGAAGGGGAAGGAAGGAAGGATGGAAGATTGAAGGGGAAAGGAAGGATTGAAGGAAGGAAGAAAGGAAGGAAAAGAGATTGAAGGGGAAGGGATGGAGATAGAGATGGAAGGAAGGAAAGAAGATTGAAGGGGAAAGGAAGGAGATGGAGAAGGAAGGAGATTGAAAGGGAAGGAAGGATGGCAGGAAGGAAGGAAGGAAGGAAGGCAGGAAGGAGAAAGATTGAAGGGGAAGGGATGGAGATGGAGAGGGAAGGAAGATTGAAGGGGAAAGGAAGGAGATGGAGAAGGAAGGAGATTGAAGGGGAAGGGAAGAAAGGAAGGAGAGAGAGAGATTGAAGGGGAAGTGATGGAGATGGAAGGAAGGAAGATTGAAGGGGAAAGGAAGGAGATGGAGAAGGAAGGAGATTGAAGGGGAAGGGAAGAAAGGAAGGAGATAGAGAGAGATTGAAGGGGAAGTGATGGAGATGGAAGGAAGGAAGATTGAAGGGGAAATGAAGGATGGAAGGAAGGAAGGAAGGAGAAAAAATTGAAGGGGAAGGGATAGAGATGGAGATGGAAGGAGATTGAAGGGGAAAGGAAGGAGATGGAGAAGGAAGGAGATTGAAGGGGAAAGGAAGAAGATGGAGAAGGAAGGAGATTGAAGGGGAGGGAAGGAAGGAAGGAAGGAAGGAGAGAGATTGAAAGGGAAGGGATGGAGGTGGAGATGGAAGGAAGGAAGGAAGGAAGATTGAAGGGGAAGGAATGGAGATGGAGATGGAGATGGAGATTGAAGGAAGGAAGGAAGGAAGGAAGGAAGGAAGGAAGATTGAAGGGGAAAGGAAGGATGGAAGGAAGGAAGGAAGGAAGGAGAAAGAAATTGAAGGGGAAGGGATAGAGATGGAGATGGAAGGAGATTGTAGGGGAAAGGAAGGAGATGGAGAAGGAAGGAGATTGAAGGGGAAAGGAAGGAAGGAAGATTGAAGGGGAAAGGAAGGAGATGGAGAAGGAAGGAGATTGAAGGGGAAGGAAGGAAGGATGGAAGATTGAAGGGGAAAGGAAGAATGGAAGGAAGGAAGGAAGGAAGGAAGGAGAAAGAAATTGAAAGGGAATGGAT
Organism: Bothrops alternatus; assembly: GCA_034064705.1. NCBI lineage: Eukaryota > Metazoa > Chordata > Lepidosauria > Squamata > Viperidae > Bothrops > Bothrops alternatus. The sequence continues at coordinate 8,024 of JARGCV010001272.1, read as the reverse complement.
GGAGATGGAGATGGAAGGAGATTGAAGGGGAAGGAAGGAAGGATGGAAGATTGAAGGGGAAAGGAAGGATTGAAGGAAGGAAGAAAGGAAGGAAAAGAGATTGAAGGGGAAGGGATGGAGATAGAGATGGAAGGAAGGAAAGAAGATTGAAGGGGAAAGGAAGGAGATGGAGAAGGAAGGAATTGAAGGGGAAAGGAAGGAAGGAAGGAAGATTGAAGGGGAAGGAAGGAGATGGAGAAGGAAGGAGATTGAAAGGAAGGAAGGATGGCAGGAAGGAAGGAAGGAAGGAAGGAGGCAGGAAGGAGAAAGATTGAAGGGGAAGGGATGGAGATGGAGAGGGAAGGAAGATTGAAGGGAAAGGAAGGAGATGGAGAAGGAAGAAGATTGAAGGGGAAGGAAGAAGATGGAGAAGGAAGGAGATTGAACGGGAGGGAAGGAAGGAAGGAAGGAGAGAGATTGAAACGGAAGGGATGGAGGTGGAGATGGAAGGAAGGAAGGAATGAAGATTGAAGGGGAAAGGAAGGAGATGGAGAAGGAAGGAGATTGAAGGGGAAGGAAGGAAGGAAGGAAGGAAGGAAGGAGGAAGGAAGGAAGAAGGAAGGAAGGAAGGAGAAAGATTGAAGGGGAAGGGATGAGATGGAGAAGGAAGGAAGATTGAAGGGAAAGGAAGGAGATGGAGAAGGAAGGAGATTGAAGGGGAAGGGAAGAAAGGAAGGAGAGAGAGAGATTGAAGGGGAAGTGATGTTGATGGAAGGAAGGAAGATTGAAGGGGAAAGGAAGGATGGAAGGAAGGAAGGAAGAGAAAGAAATTGAAGGGGAATGGATGGAGATGGAGATGGAAGGAGATTGAAGGGGAAAGGAAGGACATGGAGAAGGAAGGATATTGAAGGGGAAAGGAAGGAAGGAAGATTGAAGAGGAAACGAAGGAGATGGAGATGGAAGGAGATTGAAGGGAGAGGAAGGAGATGGAGAAGGAAGGAGATTGAAGGAGGAAGGAAGGAAGGAAGGAACGAAGGAAGGAAGGAGAGAGAGTGTGATTGAAAAGGAAGGTATGGAGATGGAAGGAAGGAAGATTGAAGGGGAAAGGAAGGAGATGGAGAATGAAGGAGATTGAATGGAAAGGAAGGAGATGGACGAGGAAGGAGATTGAAGGGGAAGGAAGAAAGGAAGGAGAGAGAGAGATTGAAGGGGAAAGTGATGGAGATGGAAGGAAGGAAGATTGAAGGGGAAAGGAAGGAAGGAAGGAGAAAGAATTGAAGGGGAAGGGATAGAGATGGAGATGGAAGGAGATTGAAGGGGAAGTGATGGAGATGGAAGGAAGGAAGATTGAAGGGGAAAGGAAGGATGGAAGGAAGGAAGGAAGGAAGGAGAAAGAAATTGAAGGGGAAGGGATAGAGATGGAGATGGAAGGAGATTGAAGGGGAAAGGAAGGACATGGAGAAGGAGGAGATTGAAGGGAAGGAAGGAAATGGAGAAGGAAGGATATTGAAGGGGAAAGGAAGGAAGGAAGATTGAAGAGGAAACGAAGGAGATGGAGATGATAGGAGATTGAAGGGGAGAGGAAGGAGATGGAGAAGGAAGGAGATTGAAGGAGGAAGGAAGGAAGGAAGGAACGAAGGAAGGAAGGAGAGAGAGAGTGATTGAAAAGGAAGGGATGGAGATGGAAGGAAGGAAGATTGAAGGGGAAAGGAAGGAGATGGAGAATGAAGGAGATTGAATGGAAAGGAAGGAGATGAACGAGGAAGGAGATTGAAGGGGAAGGAAGAAAGGAAGGAGAGAGAGAGATTGAAGGGGAAGTGATGGAGATGGAGGAAGGAAGATTGAAGGGGAAAGGAAGGAAGGAAGGAGAAAGAAATTGAAGGGGAAGGGATAGAGATGGAGATGGAAGGAGATTGAAGGGGAAAGGAAGGAGATGGAGAAAGTAGGAGATTGAAGGGGAAAGGAAGAAAGGAAGGAGAAAGAGATTGAAGGGGAAGGGATGGAGATGGAGATGGAAGGAAGAAAGAAGATTGAAGGGAAAGGAAGGAGATGGAGAAGGAAGGAGATTGAAGGGAAAGGAAGGAAGGGAAGATGAAGGGGAAATGAAGGAGATGGAGAAGGTAGGAGATTGAAGGGGAAGGAAGGAAGGAAGGAGAAAGATTGAAGGGGAAGGGATGGAGATGGAAGGAAGGTAGGAAGATTGAACGGGAAAGAAGGAGATGGAGAAAAAAGGAGATTGACGGGGAAGGAAGGAAAGGGAAGGATTGAAGGGGAAGGGATGGAGATGGAGGAAAGGAAGGAAAGAAGATTGAAGGGGAAAGGAAGGAGATGGAGAATGAAGGAGATTGAAAGGGAAAGGAAGGAAAGAAGGAAGGAGAGAGAGATTGAAGGGGAAGGGATGGAGATGGAGATGGAAGGAAGGAAGATTGAAGGGGAAAGGAAGGAGATGGAGAAGAAGGAGATTGAAGGGGAAGGGAAGAAAGGAAGGAGAGAGAGAGATTGAAGGGGAAGTGATGGAGATGGAAGGAAGGAAGATGAAGGGGAAAGGAAGGTGGAAGGAAGGAAGGAAGGAGAAAGAAATTGAAGGGGAAGGGATAGAGATGGAGATGGAAGGAGATTGAAGGGGAAAGGAAGGACATGGAGAAGGAAGGAGATTGAAGGGGAAGGAAGGAAATGGAGAAGGAAGGATATTGAAGGGAAAGGAAGGAAGGAAGATGAAGAGGAAACGAAGGAGATGGAGATGGAAGGAGATTGAAGGGGAGAGGAAGGAGATGGAGAAGGAAGGAGATTGAAGGAGGAAGGAAGGTAGGAAGGAACGAAGGAAGGAATGGAGAGAGAGAGTGATTGAATAAGAAGGTATGGTGATGGAAGGTAGGATGAGGGTAGGGAAAGGAAGGAGATGGTGAATGAAGGAGATTGATGGGAAAGGAAGGAGATGGACGAGGTAGGTGATGGGTAGGGGATGGTAGTAAGGTAGGTGTGAGTGAGTGGTAGGGAAGGGTGGGAGATGGTAGGTAGGATGTGGTTGAGGGTAAGGAAGGAAGGTTGGTGTTTGTTTGGGTTGGGGTTGGAGTGAGTGTGGGTGAGGGTTGAGTGGGTTGGGGTTGTGCGCGCGCGGGGCGACGCAGCACGCACGGGGGGGGGGGGGTGAGTGAGGGCCCCCGGCTTGGCCCGGAAAGAAATTGAAGGGGAAGGGATAGAGATGGAGATGGAAGGAGATTGAAGGGGAAAGGAAGGACATGGAGAAGGAAGGAGATTGAAGGGGAAGGAAGGAAATGGAGAAGGAAGGATATTGAAGGGGAAAGGAAGGAAGGAAGATTGAAGAGGAAACGAAGGAGATGGAGATGGAAGGAGATTGAAGGGGAGAGGAAGGAGATGGAGAAAGAAGGAGATTGAAGGAGGAAGGAAGGAAGGAAGGAACGAAGGAAGGAAGGAGAGAGAGAGTGATTGAAAAGGAAGGGATGGAGATGGAAGGAAGGAAGATTGAAGGGGAAAGGAAGGAGATGGAGAATGAAGGAGATTGAATGGAAAGGAAGGAGATGAACGAGGAAGGAGATTGAAGGGGAAGGAAGAAAGGAAGGAGAGAGAGATTGAAGGGGAAGTGATGGAGATGGAAGGAAGGAAGATTGAAGGGGAAAGGAAGGAAGGAAGGAGAAAGAAATTGAAGGGGAAGGGATAGAGATGGAGATGGAAGGAGATTGAAGGGGAAAGGAAGGAGATGGAGAGGTAGGAGATTGAAGGGGAAAGGAAGAAAGGAAGGAGAAAGAGATTGAAGGGGAAGGGATGGAGATGGAAGAAAGGAAGGAAAGAAGATTGAAGGGGAAAGGAAGGAGATGGAGAATGAAGGAGATTGAAAGGGAAAGGAAGGAAAGAAGGAAGGAGAGAGAGATTGAAGGGGAAGGGATGGAGATGGAGATGGAAGGAAGGAAGATTGAAGGGGAAAGGAAGGAGATGGAGAAGAAAGGAGATTGAAGGGGAAGGAAGGAATTAGAGAGATTGAAGGGGAAGGGATGGAGATGGCCAAGGAAGGAGATTGAAGGAGGAAGGAAGGAAGGAAGGAAGGAAGGAAGGAAGGAAGGAAGGAAGGAAGGAAGGAGAGATTGAAGGGGAAGGAATGGAGATGGAGATGGAAGGAAGGAAGGAAGATTGAAGGGGAAAGGAAGGAGATGGAGAAGGAAGGAGATTGAAAGGGAAGGGATGGAGATGGAAGAAATGAAGGAAGATTGAAGGGGAATTGAAGGAGATGGACAAGGAAGGAGATTGAAGGGGAAGGAAGGAAGGAAGGAAGGAAGGAAGGAAGGAAGGAAGGAAGGAAGGAAGGAAGGAAGGAAGGAAGGAAGATTGAAGGGTAAAGGAAGGAGGTGGAGATGGAAGGAGATTGAAGGGGAAAGAATGAGATGGAGAAGGAAGGAGATTGAAGGGGAAACGAAGGAAGGAAGATTGAAGGGGAAAGGAAGGAAATGGAGAAGGAAGGAGATTGAAGGGGAAAGGAAGGAGGTGGAGAAGGAAGGAGATTGACGGGGAAGGAAGGAAAGAAGGAAGGAAGATTGAAGGGGAAAGGAAGGAGATGGAGAAGAAAGGAGATTGAAGGGGAAGGAATGAAGGAAGGAAGGAAGGAAGGCAGGAAGGAGAAAGATTGAAGGGGAAGGGATGGAGATGGAGATGGAAGGAAGGAAGGAAGGAAGATTGAAGGGGAAAGGAAGGAGATGGAGAAGGAAGGAAGATTGAAGGGAAAGGAAGGAGATGGAGAAGGAAGGAGATTGAAGGGGAAGGGAAGAAAGGAAGGAGAGAGAGAGATTAAATGGGAAGTGATGGAGATGGAAGGAAGGAAGATTGAAGGGGAAAGGAAGGATGGAAGGAAGGAAGGAAGGAGAAAGAAATTGAAGGGGAAGGGATAGAGATGGAGATGGAAGGAGATTGAAGGGGAAAGGAAGGAGATGGAGAAGGAAGGAAGATTGAAGGGGAAGGAAGGAGATGGAGAAGGAAGGAGATTGAAGGGGAGGGAAGGAAGGAAGGAAGGAAGGAAGGAAGGAAGGAAGGCAGGAAGGAGAAAGATTGAAGGGGAAGGGATGGAGATGGAGATGGAGATGGAAGGAAGGAAAGAAGGAAGGAAGATTGAAGGGGAAAGGAAGGAGATGGAGAAGGAAGGAGATTGAAGGGGAAGGAAGGAAGGAAGGCAGGAAGGAAGGAAGGCAGGAAGGAGAAAGATTGAAGGGAAGGGATGGAGATGGAGATGGAGATGGAGATGGAAGGAAGGAAGGAAGGAAGGAAGGAAGGAAGATTGAAGGGGAAAGGAAGGAGATGGAGAAGGAAGGAAGATTGAAGGGGAAAGGAAGGAGATGGAGAAGGAAGGAGATTGAAGGGGAAGGGAAGAAATGAAGGAGAGAGAGATTGAAGGGGAAGTGATGGAGATGGAAGGAAGGAAGATTGAAGGGGAAAGGAAGGATGGAAGGAAGGAAGGAAGGAGAAAGAAATTGAAGGGGAAGGGATAGAGATGGAGATGGAAGGAGATTGTAGGGGAAAGGAAGGAGATGGAGAAGGAAGGAGATTGAAGGGGAAGGAAGGAAGGAAGATTGAAGGGGAAAGGAAGGAGATGGAGAAGGAAGGAGATTGAAGGGGAAGGAAGGAAGGATGGAAATTCAAGGGGAAAGGAAGAATGGAAGGAAGGAAGGAGAAAGAAATTGAAGGATGGAAGATTGAAGGGGAAAGGAAGGATGGAAGGAAGGAAGAAAGGAAGGAAAAAGAGATTGAAGGGGAAGGGATGGAGATAGAGATGGAAGGAAGGAAAGAAGATTGAAGGGGAAGGAAGGAGATGGAGAAGGAAGGAAATTGAAGGGGAAAGGAAGGAAGGAAGGAAGATTGAAGGGGAAAGGAAGGAGATGGAGAAGGAAGGAGATTGAAAGGGAAGGAAGGAAGGCAGGAAGGAAGGAAGGAAGGAAGGCAGGAAGGAGAAAGATTGAAGGGGAAAGGAAGGAGATGGAGAAGGAAGGAAGATTGAAGGGGAAAGGAAGGAGATGGAGAAGGAAGGAGATTGAAGTGGAAGGGAAGGATGGAAGGAAGGAAGGAAGGAGAAAGAAATTGAAGGGGAAGGGATAGAGATGGAGATGGAAGGAGATTGAAGGGGAAAGGAAGAATGGAAGGAAGGAAGGAAGGAGAAAGAATTGAAGGGGAATGGATGGAGATGGAGATGGAAGGAGATTGAAGGGAAGGAAGGAAGGAAAAAGAGATTGAAGGGGAAGGGATGGAGATAGAGATGGAAGGAAGGAAAGAAGATTGAAGGGAAAGGAAGGAGATGGAGAAGGAAGGAAATTGAAGCGGAAAGGAAGGAAGGAAGGAAGATTGAAGGGGAACGGAAGGAGATGGAGAAGGAAGGAGATTGAAAGGGAAGGAAGGAAGGCAGGAAGGAAGGAAGGAAGGCAGGAAGGAAGGAGAAAGATTGAAGGGGAAGGGATGGAGATGGAGAAGGAAGGAAGATTGAAGGGGAAAGGAAGGAGATGGAGAAGGAAGGAAGATTGAAGGGGAAAGGAAGGAGATGGAGAAGGAAGGAGATTGAAGGGGAAGGGAAGAAAGGAAGGAAGGAGAGAGAGAGATTGAAGGGGAAGTGATGGAGATGGAAGGAAGGAAGATTGAAGGGGAAGGGAAGGATGGAAGGAAGGAAGGAAGGAGAAAGAAATTGAAGGGGAAGGGATAGAGATGGAGATGGAAGGAGATTGAAGGGGAAAGGAAGAATGGAAGGAAGGAAGGAAGGAAGGAGAAAGAAATTGAAGGGGAATGGATGGAGATGGAGATGGAAGGAGATTGAAGGGGAAGGAAGGAAGGAAAAGAGATTGAAGGGGAAGGGATGGAGATAGAGATGGAAGGAAGGAAAGAAAATTGAAGGGGAAAGGAAGGAGATGGAGAAGGAAGGAAATTGAAGCGGAAAGGAAGGAAGGAAGGAAGATTGAAGGGGAACGGAAGGAGATGGAGAAGGAAGGAGATTGAAAGGGAAGGAAGGAAGGCAGGAAGGAAGGAAGGAAGGCAGGAAGGAAGGAGAAAGATTGAAGGGGAAGGGATGGAGATGGAGAAGGAAGGAAGGTTGAAGGGGAAAGGAAGGAGATGGAGAAGGAAGGAGATTGAAGGGGAAGGGAAGAAAGGAAGGAAGGAGAGAGAGATTGAAGGGGAAGTGATGGAGATGGAAGGAAGGAAGATTGAAGGGGAAAGGAAGGATGGAAGGAAGGAAGGAAGGAGAAAGAAATTGAAGGGGAAGGGATAGAGATGGAGATGGAAGGAGATTGAAGGGGAAAGGAAGGAGATGGAGAAGGAAGGAGATTGAAGGGGAAACGAAGGAAGGAATATTGAAGGGGAAAGGAAGGAAATGGAGAAGGAAGGAGATTGAAGGGGAAAGGAAGGAGGTGGAGAAGGAAGGAGATTGGACGGGGAAGGAAGGAAGGCAGGAAGGAAGGAAGGCAGGAAGGAGAAAGATTGAAGGGGAAGGGATGGAGATGGAGATGGAAGGAAGGAAGGAAGGAAGGAAGATTGAAGGGGAAAGGAAGGAGATGGAGAAGGAAGGAGATTGAAGGGGAAGGAAGGAAGGAAGGCAGGAAGGAAGGAAGGCAGGAAGGAGAAAGATTGAAGGGGAAGGGATGGAGATGGAGATGGAGATGGAGATGGAGATGGAGATGGAGATGGAGATGGAGATGGAGATGGAAGGAAGGAAGGAAGGAAGGAAGGAAGGAAGATTGAAGGGGAAAGGAAGGAGATGGAGAAGGAAGGAAGATTGAAGGGGAAAGGAAGGAGATGGAGAAGGAAGGAGATTGAAGGGGAAGGGAAGAAATGAAGGAGAGAGAGATTGAAGGGGAAGTGATGGAGATGGAAGGAAGGAAGATTGAAGGGGAAAGGAAGGATGGAAGGAAGGAAGGAAGGAGAAGAATTGAAGGGGAAGGGATAGAGATGGAGATGGAAGGAGATTGTAGGGGAAGGAAGGAAGGAAGGCAGGAAGGAGAAAGATTGAAGGGGAAGGGATGGAGATGGAGATGGAGATGGAAGGAAGGAAGGAAGGAAGATTG
>JARGCV010001270.1:30000-32500 GCA_034064705.1 Bothrops alternatus | reverse complement strand
ATGGATGGATGAGATAGATAGATAGATAGATAGATAGATAGATAGATAGATAGATAGATAGATAGATAGATAGATAGATAGATAGATAGATAGATAGATAGATAGATAGATAGATAGATAGATAGATAGATAGATAGATAGAGTAATGGATGGATAGGTGGATGGATGGATGAATACATAGCTAGATGGATGGATGGATTAGATAGATAGATAGATAGATAGATAGATAGATAGATAGATAGATAGATAGATAGATAGATAGATAGATAGATAGATAGATAGATAGAGTAATGGATGGATAGGTGGATGGATGGATGAATACATAGCTAGATGGATGGATGGATTAGATAGATAGATAGATAGATAGATAGATAGATAGATAGATAGATAGATAGATAGATAGATAGATAGATAGATAGATAGATAGATAGATAGATAGATAGATAGATAGATAGATAGATAGATAGATAGATAGATAGATAGATAGATAGAGTACTGGATGGATAGGTGGATGGATGGATGGATGAGATAGATAGATAGATAGATAGATAGATAGATAGATAGATAGATAGATAGATAGATAGATAGATAGATAGATAGATAGATAGATAGATAGATAGATAGATAGATAGATAGATAGATAGATAGATAGATAGATAGATAGATAGATAGATAGATAGATAGATAGATAGATAGAGTACTGGATGGATAGGTGGATGGATGGATGAATACATAGCTAGATGGATGGATGAGATAGATAGATAGATAGATAGATAGATAGATAGATAGATAGATAGATAGATAGATAGATAGATAGATAGATAGATAGATAGATAGATAGATAGATAGATAGATAGATAGATAGATAGATAGATAGATAGATAGATAGAGTACTGGATGGATAGGTGGATGGATGGATGAATACATAGCTAGATGGATGGATGAGATAGATAGATAGATAGATAGATAGATAGATAGATAGATAGATAGATAGATAGATAGATAGATAGATAGATAGATAGATAGATAGATAGATAGATAGATAGATAGATAGAGTACTGGATGGATAGGTGGATGGATGGATGAATACATAGCTAGATGGATGGATGAGATAGATAGATAGATAGATAGACAGACAGACAGAAAGACAGAAATACAGACAGACAGACAGACAGACAGACAGACAGACAGACAGACAGACAGACAGACAGACAGACAGACAGACAGACAGACAGACAGACAGACAGACAGACAGACAGACAGACAGACAGACAGACAGATAGATAGATAGATAGATAGATAGATAGATAGATAGATAGATAGAGTACTGGATGGATAGGTGGATGGATGGATGGATGAGATAGATAGATAGATAGATAGATAGATAGATAGATAGATAGATAGATAGATAGATAGATAGATAGATAGATAGATAGATAGATAGATAGATAGATAGATAGATAGAGTACTGGATGGATAGGTGGATGGATGGATGGATGAGATAGATAGATAGATAGATGGATGGATGGATGGATGGATGGATAGATAGATAGATAGATAGATAGATAGATAGATAGATAGATAGATAGATAGATAGATAGATAGATAGATAGATAGATAGATAGATAGATAGATAGATAGATAGATAGATAGATAGATAGATAGATAGATAGATAGAGTACTGGATGGATAGGTGGATGGATGGATGGATGAGATAGATAGATAGATAGATAGATAGATAGATAGATAGATAGATAGATAGATAGATAGATAGATAGATAGATAGATAGATAGATAGATAGATAGATAGATAGATAGATAGATAGATAGATAGATAGATAGATAGATAGATAGATAGATAGAGTAATGGATGGATAGGTGGATGGATGGATGAATACATAGCTAGATGGATGGATGGATGGATTAGATAGATAGATAGATAGATAGATAGATAGATAGATAGATAGATAGATAGATAGATAGATAGATAGATAGATAGATAGATAGATAGATAGATAGATAGATAGATAGATAGATAGATAGATAGATAGATAGATAGATAGATAGATAGATAGATAGATAGATAGATAGATAGATAGATAGATAGATAGAGTACTGGATGGATAGGTGGATGGATGGATGAATACATAGCTAGATGGATGGATGAGATAGATAGATAGATAGATAGATAGATAGATAGATAGATAGATAGATAGATAGATAGATAGATAGATAGATAGATAGATAGATAGATAGATAGATAGATAGATAGATAGATAGAGTACTGGATGGATAGGTGGATGGATGGATGAATACATAGCTAGATGGATGGATGAGATAGATAGATAGATAGATAGACAGACAGACAGAAAGACAGAAATACAGACAGACAGACAGACAGACAGACAGACAGACAGACAGACAGACAGACAGACAGACAGACAGACAGACAGACAGACAGACAGACAGACAGACAGACAGACAGACAGACAGACAGACA
>JARGCV010001270.1:17500-25000 GCA_034064705.1 Bothrops alternatus | reverse complement strand
ATGGATGGATTAGATAGATAGATAGATAGATAGATAGATAGATAGATAGATAGATAGATAGATAGATAGATAGATAGATAGATAGATAGATAGATAGATAGATAGATAGATAGATAGATAGATAGATAGATAGATAGATAGATAGATAGATAGATAGATAGATAGAGTACTGGATGGATAGGTGGATGGATGGATGGATGAGATAGATAGATAGATAGATAGATAGATAGATAGATAGATAGATAGATAGATAGATAGATAGATAGATAGATAGATAGATAGATAGATAGATAGATAGATAGATAGATAGATAGATAGATAGATAGATAGATAGATAGATAGATAGATAGATAGATAGATAGATAGATAGAGTACTGGATGGATAGGTGGATGGATGGATGAATACATAGCTAGATGGATGGATGAGATAGATAGATAGATAGATAGATAGATAGATAGATAGATAGATAGATAGATAGATAGATAGATAGATAGATAGATAGATAGATAGATAGATAGATAGATAGATAGATAGATAGATAGATAGATAGATAGATAGATAGATAGATAGAGTACTGGATGGATAGGTGGATGGATGGATGAATACATAGCTAGATGGATGGATGAGATAGATAGATAGATAGATAGATAGATAGATAGATAGATAGATAGATAGATAGATAGATAGATAGATAGATAGATAGATAGATAGATAGATAGATAGATAGATAGATAGAGTACTGGATGGATAGGTGGATGGATGGATGAATACATAGCTAGATGGATGGATGAGATAGATAGATAGATAGATAGACAGACAGACAGAAAGACAGAAATACAGACAGACAGACAGACAGACAGACAGACAGACAGACAGACAGACAGACAGACAGACAGACAGACAGACAGACAGACAGACAGACAGACAGACAGACAGACAGACAGACAGACAGACAGATAGATAGATAGATAGATAGATAGATAGATAGATAGATAGATAGAGTACTGGATGGATAGGTGGATGGATGGATGGATGAGATAGATAGATAGATAGATAGATAGATAGATAGATAGATAGATAGATAGATAGATAGATAGATAGATAGATAGATAGATAGATAGATAGATAGATAGATAGATAGATAGAGTACTGGATGGATAGGTGGATGGATGGATGGATGAGATAGATAGATAGATAGATGGATGGATGGATGGATGGATGGATAGATAGATAGATAGATAGATAGATAGATAGATAGATAGATAGATAGATAGATAGATAGATAGATAGATAGATAGATAGATAGATAGATAGATAGATAGATAGATAGATAGATAGATAGATAGATAGATAGAGTACTGGATGGATAGGTGGATGGATGGATGGATGAGATAGATAGATAGATAGATAGATAGATAGATAGATAGATAGATAGATAGATAGATAGATAGATAGATAGATAGATAGATAGATAGATAGATAGATAGATAGATAGATAGATAGATAGATAGATAGATAGATAGATAGATAGATAGAGTAATGGATGGATAGGTGGATGGATGGATGAATACATAGCTAGATGGATGGATGGATGGATTAGATAGATAGATAGATAGATAGATAGATAGATAGATAGATAGATAGATAGATAGATAGATAGATAGATAGATAGATAGATAGATAGATAGATAGATAGATAGATAGATAGATAGATAGATAGATAGATAGATAGATAGATAGATAGATAGATAGATAGATAGATAGAGTACTGGATGGATAGGTGGATGGATGGATGAATACATAGCTAGATGGATGGATGAGATAGATAGATAGATAGATAGATAGATAGATAGATAGATAGATAGATAGATAGATAGATAGATAGATAGATAGATAGATAGATAGATAGATAGATAGATAGATAGAGTACTGGATGGATAGGTGGATGGATGGATGAATACATAGCTAGATGGATGGATGAGATAGATAGATAGATAGATAGACAGACAGACAGAAAGACAGAAATACAGACAGACAGACAGACAGACAGACAGACAGACAGACAGACAGACAGACAGACAGACAGACAGACAGACAGACAGACAGACAGACAGACAGACAGACAGACAGACAGACAGACAGACAGACAGACAGATAGATAGATAGATAGATAGATAGATAGATAGATAGATAGATAGAGTACTGGATGGATAGGTGGATGGATGGATGAGATAGATAGATAGATAGATAGATAGATAGATAGATAGATAGATAGATAGATAGATAGATAGATAGATAGATAGATAGATAGATAGATAGATAGATAGATAGATAGATAGATAGATAGATAGATAGATAGAGTACTGGATGGATAGGTGGATGGATGGATGGATGAGATAGATAGATAGATAGATGGATGGATGGATGGATGGATGGATAGATAGATAGATAGATAGATAGATAGATAGATAGATAGATAGATAGATAGATAGATAGATAGATAGATAGATAGATAGATAGATAGATAGATAGATAGATAGATAGATAGATAGATAGATAGATAGAGTACTGGATGGATAGGTGGATGGATGGATGGATGAGATAGATAGATAGATAGATAGATAGATAGATAGATAGATAGATAGATAGATAGATAGATAGATAGATAGATAGATAGATAGATAGATAGATAGATAGATAGATAGATAGATAGATAGATAGATAGAGTAATGGATGGATAGGTGGATGGATGGATGAATACATAGCTAGATGGATGGATGGATGGATTAGATAGATAGATAGATAGATAGATAGATAGATAGATAGATAGATAGATAGATAGATAGATAGATAGATAGATAGATAGATAGATAGATAGATAGATAGATAGATAGATAGATAGATAGATAGATAGATAGATAGATAGAGTACTGGATGGATAGGTGGATGGATGGATGGATGAGATAGATAGATAGATAGATAGATAGATAGATAGATAGATAGATAGATAGATAGATAGATAGATAGATAGATAGATAGATAGATAGATAGATAGATAGATAGATAGATAGATAGATAGATAGATAGATAGATAGATAGATAGATTACTGGATGGATAGGTGGATGGATGGATGAATACATAGCTAGATGGATGGATGAGATAGATAGATAGATAGATAGATAGATAGATAGATAGATAGATAGATAGATAGATAGATAGATAGATAGATAGATAGATAGATAGATAGATAGATAGATAGATAGATAGATAGAGTACTGGATGGATAGGTGGATGGATGGATGAATACATAGCTAGATGGATGGATGAGATAGATAGATAGATAGATAGACAGACAGACAGAAAGACAGAAATACAGACAGACAGACAGACAGACAGACAGACAGACAGACAGACAGACAGACAGACAGACAGACAGACAGACAGACAGACAGACAGACAGACAGACAGACAGACAGACAGACAGACAGACAGACAGATAGATAGATAGATAGATAGATAGATAGATAGATAGATAGATAGAGTACTGGATGGATAGGTGGATGGATGGATGAGATAGATAGATAGATAGATAGATAGATAGATAGATAGATAGATAGATAGATAGATAGATAGATAGATAGATAGATAGATAGATAGATAGATAGATAGATAGATAGATAGATAGATAGATAGAGTACTGGATGGATAGGTGGATGGATGGATGGATGAGATAGATAGATAGATAGATGGATGGATGGATGGATGGATGGATAGATAGATAGATAGATAGATAGATAGATAGATAGATAGATAGATAGATAGATAGATAGATAGATAGATAGATAGATAGATAGATAGATAGATAGATAGATAGATAGATAGATAGATAGATAGATAGATAGAGTACTGGATGGATAGGTGGATGGATGGATGGATGAGATAGATAGATAGATAGATAGATAGATAGATAGATAGATAGATAGATAGATAGATAGATAGATAGATAGATAGATAGATAGATAGATAGATAGATAGATAGATAGATAGATAGATAGATAGATAGAGTAATGGATGGATAGGTGGATGGATGGATGAATACATAGCTAGATGGATGGATGGATGGATTAGATAGATAGATAGATAGATAGATAGATAGATAGATAGATAGATAGATAGATAGATAGATAGATAGATAGATAGATAGATAGATAGATAGATAGATAGATAGATAGATAGATAGATAGATAGATAGATAGATAGATAGATAGATAGAGTACTGGATGGATAGGTGGATGGATGGATGGATGAGATAGATAGATAGATAGATAGATAGATAGATAGATAGATAGATAGATAGATAGATAGATAGATAGATAGATAGATAGATAGATAGATAGATAGATAGATAGATAGATAGATAGATAGATAGATAGATAGATAGATAGATAGATAGATAGATAGATAGATAGAGTACTGGATGGATAGGTGGATGGATGGATGAATACATAGCTAGATGGATGGATGAGATAGATAGATAGATAGATAGATAGATAGATAGATAGATAGATAGATAGATAGATAGATAGATAGATAGATAGATAGATAGATAGATAGATAGATAGATAGATAGATAGATAGATAGATAGATAGATAGATAGATAGATAGATAGATAGATAGAGTACTGGATGGATAGGTGGATGGATGGATGAATACATAGCTAGATGGATGGATGAGATAGATAGATAGATAGATAGATAGATAGATAGATAGACAGACAGACAGACAGACAGACAGACAGACAGACAGACAGACAGACAGACAGACAGATAGATAGATAGAGTACTGGATGGATAGGTGGATGGATGGATGAATACATAGCTAGATGGATGGATGGATGGATGGATGAGATAGATAGATAGATAGATAGATAGATAGATAGATAGATAGATAGATAGATAGATAGATAGATAGATAGATAGATAGATAGATAGATAGATAGATAGATAGATAGATAGAAAGAGAGAGAGAGAAAGATAGATAGACAGACAGACAGACAGACAGACAGACAGACAGACAGACAGACAGACAGACAGACAGACAGACAGACAGATAGATAGATAGATAGATAGATAGATAGATAGATAGAGTACTGGATGGATAGGTGGATGGATGGATGAATACATAGCTAGATGGATGGATGGATGGATGGATGGATGAGATAGATAGATAGATAGATAGATAGATAGATAGATAGATAGATAGATAGATAGATAGATAGATAGATAGATAGATAGATAGATAGATAGATAGATAGATAGATAGATAGATAGATAGATAGATAGATAGATAGATAGATAGATAGATAGATAGATAGATAGATAGATAGATAGATAGAGTACTGGATGGATAGGTGGATGGATGGATGAATACATAGCTAGATGGATGGATGAGATAGATAGATAGATAGATAGACAGACAGACAGAAAGACAGAAATACAGACAGACAGACAGACAGACAGACAGACAGACAGACAGACAGACAGACAGACAGACAGATAGATAGATAGATAGATAGATAGATAGATAGATAGAGTACTGGATGGATAGGTGGATGGATGGATGGATGAGATAGATAGATAGATAGATAGATAGATAGATAGATAGATAGATAGATAGATAGATAGATAGATAGATAGATAGATAGATAGATAGATAGATAGATAGATAGATAGATAGATAGAGTAATGGATGGATAGGTGGATGGATGGATGAATACATAGCTAGATGGATGGATGGATTAGATAGATAGATAGATAGATAGATAGATAGATAGATAGATAGATAGATAGATAGATAGATAGATAGATAGATAGATAGAGTAATGGATGGATAGGTGGATGGATGGATGAATACATAGCTAGATGGATGGATGGATTAGATAGATAGATAGATAGATAGATAGATAGATAGATAGATAGATAGATAGATAGATAGATAGATAGATAGATAGATAGATAGATAGATAGATAGATAGATAGATAGATAGATAGATAGAGTACTGGATGGATAGGTGGATGGATGGATGGATGAGATAGATAGATAGATAGATAGATAGATAGATAGATAGATAGATAGATAGATAGATAGATAGATAGATAGATAGATAGATAGATAGATAGATAGATAGATAGATAGATAGATAGATAGATAGATAGATAGATAGATAGATAGATAGATAGAGTACTGGATGGATAGGTGGATGGATGGATGAATACATAGCTAGATGGATGGATGAGATAGATAGATAGATAGATAGATAGATAGATAGATAGATAGATAGATAGATAGATAGATAGATAGATAGATAGATAGATAGATAGATAGATAGATAGATAGATAGATAGATAGATAGATAGATAGATAGATAGATAGATAGATAGAGTACTGGATGGATAGGTGGATGGATGGATGAATACATAGCTAGATGGATGGATGAGATAGATAGATAGATAGATAGATAGATAGATAGATAGATAGATAGATAGATAGATAGATAGATAGATAGATAGATAGATAGATAGATAGATAGATAGATAGATAGATAGATAGATAGAGTACTGGATGGATAGGTGGATGGATGGATGAATACATAGCTAGATGGATGGATGAGATAGATAGATAGATAGATAGACAGACAGACAGAAAGACAGAAATACAGACAGACAGACAGACAGACAGACAGACAGACAGACAGACAGACAGACAGACAGACAGACAGACAGACAGACAGACAGACAGACAGACAGACAGACAGATAGATAGATAGATAGATAGATAGATAGATAGATAGATAGAGTACTGGATGGATAGGTGGATGGATGGATGGATGAGATAGATAGATAGATAGATAGATAGATAGATAGATAGATAGATAGATAGATAGATAGATAGATAGATAGATAGATAGATAGATAGATAGATAGATAGAGTACTGGATGGATAGGTGGATGGATGGATGGATGAGATAGATAGATAGATAGATGGATGGATGGATGGATGGATGGATAGATAGATAGATAGATAGATAGATAGATAGATAGATAGATAGATAGATAGATAGATAGATAGATAGATAGATAGATAGATAGATAGATAGATAGATAGATAGATAGATAGATAGATAGATAGATAGATAGATAGATAGAGTACTGGATGGATAGGTGGATGGATGGATGGATGAGATAGATAGATAGATAGATAGATAGATAGATAGATAGATAGATAGATAGATAGATAGATAGATAGATAGATAGATAGATAGATAGATAGATAGATAGATAGATAGATAGATAGATAGATAGATAGATAGAGTAATGGATGGATAGGTGGATGGATGGATGAATACATAGCTAGATGGATGGATGGATGGATTAGATAGATAGATAGATAGATAGATAGATAGATAGATAGATAGATAGATAGATAGATAGATAGATA
>JARGCV010001270.1:10000-12500 GCA_034064705.1 Bothrops alternatus | reverse complement strand
GATAGATAGAGTACTGGATGGATAGGTGGATGGATGGATGAATACATAGCTAGATGGATGGATGAGATAGATAGATAGATAGATAGACAGACAGACAGAAAGACAGAAATACAGACAGACAGACAGACAGACAGACAGACAGACAGACAGACAGACAGACAGACAGACAGACAGACAGACAGACAGACAGACAGACAGACAGACAGACAGACAGATAGATAGATAGATAGATAGATAGATAGATAGATAGATAGATAGAGTACTGGATGGATAGGTGGATGGATGGATGGATGAGATAGATAGATAGATAGATAGATAGATAGATAGATAGATAGATAGATAGATAGATAGATAGATAGATAGATAGATAGATAGATAGATAGATAGATAGATAGATAGATAGATAGATAGATAGATAGATAGATAGATAGATAGATAGATAGATAGATAGATAGATAGATAGATAGATAGATAGATAGATAGATAGATAGAGTACTGGATGGATAGGTGAATGGATGGATGGATGAGATAGATAGATAGATAGATGGATGGATGGATGGATGGATAGATAGATAGATAGATAGATAGATAGATAGATAGATAGATAGATAGATAGATAGATAGATAGATAGATAGATAGATAGATAGATAGATAGATAGATAGATAGATAGATAGATAGATAGATAGATAGATAGATAGATAGAGTACTGGATGGATAGGTGGATGGATGGATGAATACATAGCTAGATGGATGGATGAGATAGATAGATAGATAGATAGATAGATAGATAGATAGATAGATAGATAGATAGATAGATAGATAGATAGATAGATAGATAGATAGATAGATAGATAGATAGATAGATAGATAGATAGAGTAATGGATGGATAGGTGGATGGATGGATGAATACATAGCTAGATGGATGGATGGATGGATGAGATAGATAGATAGATAGATAGATAGATAGATAGATAGATAGATAGATAGATAGATAGATAGATAGATAGATAGATAGATAGATAGATAGATAGATAGATAGATAGATAGATAGATAGATAGATAGATAGATAGATAGATAGATAGATAGATAGATAGATAGATAGATAGATAGATAGAGTACTGGATGGATAGGTGGATGGATGGATGGATGAGATAGATAGATAGATAGATAGATAGATAGATAGATAGATAGATAGATAGATAGATAGATAGATAGATAGATAGATAGATAGATAGATAGATAGATAGATAGATAGATAGATAGATAGATAGATAGATAGATAGAGTAATGGATGGATAGGTGGATGGATGGATGAATACATAGCTAGATGGATGGATGGATGGATTAGATAGATAGATAGATAGATAGATAGATAGATAGATAGATAGATAGATAGATAGATAGATAGATAGATAGATAGATAGATAGATAGATAGATAGATAGATAGATAGATAGATAGATAGATAGATAGATAGATAGATAGAGTACTGGATGGATAGGTGGATGGATGGATGGATGAGATAGATAGATAGATAGATAGATAGATAGATAGATAGATAGATAGATAGATAGATAGATAGATAGATAGATAGATAGATAGATAGATAGATAGATAGATAGATAGATAGATAGATAGATAGATAGATAGATAGATAGATAGATAGATAGAGTACTGGATGGATAGGTGGATGGATGGATGAATACATAGCTAGATGGATGGATGAGATAGATAGATAGATAGATAGATAGATAGATAGATAGATAGATAGATAGATAGATAGATAGATAGATAGATAGATAGATAGATAGATAGATAGATAGATAGATAGATAGATAGATAGATAGATAGATAGATAGATAGATAGATAGAGTACTGGATGGATAGGTGGATGGATGGATGAATACATAGCTAGATGGATGGATGAGATAGATAGATAGATAGATAGATAGATAGATAGACAGACAGACAGACAGACAGACAGACAGACAGACAGACAGACAGACAGATAGATAGATAGAGTACTGGATGGATAGGTGGATGGATGGATGAATACATAGCTAGATGGATGAATGGATGGATGGATGGATGAGATAGATAGATAGATAGATAGATAGATAGATAGATAGATAGATAGATAGATAGATAGATAGATAGATAGATAGATAGAAAGAGAGAGAGAGAAAGATAGATAGACAGACAGACAGACAGACAGACAGACAGACAGACAGACAGACAGACAGACAGACAGACAGACAGACAGACAGACAGACAGATAGATAGATAGATAGATAGATAGATAGAGTACTGGATGGATAGGTGGATGGATGGATGAATACATAGCTAGATGGATGGATGGATGGATGGATGGATGAGATAGATAGATAGATAGATAGATAGATAGATAGATAGATAGATAGATAGATAGATAGATAGATAGATAGATAGATAGATAGATAGATAGATAGATAGATAGATAGATAGATAGATAGATAGA
>JARGCV010001268.1:0-43130 GCA_034064705.1 Bothrops alternatus | reverse complement strand
AGGAAGATTGAAGGGGAAAGGAAGGAGATGGAGAAGAAAGGAGATTGAAGGGGAAGGAAGGAAGGAAGGCAGGAAGGAAGGAAGGCAGGAAGGAGAAAGATTGAAGGGGAAGGGATAGAGATGGAGATGGATGGAAGGAAGGAAGGAAGGAAGGAAGATTGAAGGGGAAAGGAAGGAGATGGAGAAGGAAGGAAGATTGAAGGGGAAAGGAAGAGATGGAGAAGGAAGGAGATTGAAGGGGAAGGGAAGAATGGAAGGAGAGAGAGAGATTAAAGGGGAAGTGATGGAGATGGAAGGAAGGAAGATTGAAGGGGAAAGGAAGGATGGAAGGAAGGAAGGAAGGAGAAAGAAATTGAAGGGGAAGGGATAGAGATGGAGATGGAAGGAGATTGAAGGGGAAAGGAAGAATGGAAGGAAGGAAGGAAGGAGAAAGAAATTGAAGGGGAAGGGATAGAGATGGAGATGGAAGGAGATTGAAGGGGAAAGGAAGGAGATGGAGAAGGAAGGAGATTGAAGGGGAAGGAAGGAAGGAAGGCAGGAAGGAGAAAGATTGAAGGGGAAGGGATGGAGATGGAGATGGAGATGGAGATGGAAGGAAGGAAGGAACGAAGGAAGATTGAAGGGGAAATGAAGGAGATGGAGAAGGAAGGAAGATTGAAGGGGAAAGGAAGGAGATGGAGAAGGAAGGAGATTGAAGGGGAAGGGAAGAAGGGAAGGAGAGAGAGAGATTAAAGGGGAAGTGATGGAGATGGAAGGAAGGAAGATTGAAGGGGAAAGGAAGGATGTAAGGAAGGAAGGAAGGAGAAAGAAATTGAAGGGGAATTGAAGGGGAGGGAAGGAAGAAGGAAGGGGAGAGATTGAAAGGGAAGGGAAGGAGGTGGAGATGGAAGGAAGGAAGGAAGATTGAAGGGGAAAGGAAGGAGATGGAGAAGGAAGGAGATTGAAGGGGAAGGAAGGAAGGAAGGCAGGAAGAAGGAAGGCAGGAAGGAGAAAGATTGAAGGGGAAGGGATGGAGATGGAGATGGAGATGGAAGGAAGGAAGGAAGGAAGGAAGGAAGGAAGATTGAAGGGGAAAAAAGGAGATGGAGAAGGAAGGAAGATTGAAGGGGAAAGGAAGGAGATGGAGAAGGAAGGAGATTGAAGGGGAAGGGAAGAAGGAAGGAGAGAGAGAGATTGAAGGGGAAGTGATGGAGATGGAAGGAAGGAAGATTGAAGGAGAAAGGAAGGGTGGAAGGAAGGAAGGAAGGAGAAAGAAATTGAAGGGGAAGGGATAGAGATGGAGATGGAAGGAGATTGAAGGGGAAAGGAAGGAGATGGAGAAGGAAGGAGATTGAAGGGGAAACGAAGGAAGGAAGATTGAAGGGGAAAGGAAGGAAATGGAGAAGGAAGGAGATTGAAGGGGAAAGGAAGGAGGTGGAGAAGAAGGAGATTGATGGGGAAGGAAGGAAAGAAGGAAGGAAGATTGAAGGGGAGAGGAAGGAGATGGAGAAGAAAGGAGATTGAAGGGGAAGGAAGGAAGGAAGGCAGGAAGGAAGGAAGGAAGGAAGGAGAAGATTGAAGGGGAAGGGATGGAGATGGAAGGAAGGAAGGAAGGAAGGAAGGAGAAAGATTGAAGGGGAAGGGATGGAGATGGAGATGGAAGGAAGGAAGGAAGGAAGGAAGGAGAAAGATTGAGGGGAAAGGAAGGAGATGGAGAAGGAAGGAGATTGAAGGGGAGGGGAAGAAAGGAAGGAGAGAGATTAAAGGGGAAGTGATGGAGATGGAAGGAAGAAGATTGAAGGGGAAAGAAGGATGTAAGGAAGGAAGGAAGGAGAAAGAAATTGAAGGGGAAGGATAGAGATGGAGATGGAAGGAGATTGAAGGGGAAAGGAAGGAGATGGAGAGGAAGGAGATTGAAGGGAAAGGAAGAAGATGGAGAAGGAAGGAGATTGAAGGGGAGGGAAGGAAGGAAGGAAGGAAGGAGAGAGATTGAAAGGGAAGGGATGGAGGTGGAGATGGAAGGAAGGAAGGAAGATTGAAGGGGAAAGGAAGGAGATGGAGAAGGAAGGAGATTTGAAGGGGAAGGAAGGAAGGAGGGCAGGATGAAGGATGGAAGAAGGAGCAGGAAGGAGAAAGATTGAAGGGGAAGGGATGGAGATGGAGATGGAGATGGAGATGGAAGGAAGGGAGGAAGGAAGAGAAGATTGAAGGGGAGAAAGGAAGGAGATGGAGAAGGAAGGAAGATTGAAGGGGAAAGGAAGAGATGGAGAAGGAAGGAGATTGAGGGAAGGAAGAAAGGAAGGAGAGAGAGATTGAAGGGGAAGTGATGGAGATGGAAGGAAGGAAGATTGAAGGGGAAAGGAAGGATGGAAGGAAGGAAGGAAGGAAGATTGAAGGGGAAAGGAAGGAGATGGAGAAGGAAAGAGATTGAAGGGGAAGGAAGGAAGGAAGGCAGGAAGGCAGGAAGGAGAAAGATTGAAGGGGAAGGGATGGAGATGGAGATGGAGATGGAGATGGAAGGAAGGAAGGAAGGAAGATTGAAGGGAAAGGAAGGGAGATGGAGAAGGAAGGAAGATTGAAGGGGAAAGGAAGGATGGAAGGAAGGAAGGAAGGAGAAAGAAATTGAAGGGGAAGGGATAGAGATGGAGATGGAAGGAGATTGTAGGGGAAAGGAAGGAGATGGAGAAGGAAGGAGATTGAAGGGGAAAGAAGGAAAAAAGATTGAAGGGGAAAGGAAGGTAATGGAGAAGGAAGGAGATTGAAGGGGAAGGAAGGAAGGATGGAAGATTGAAGGGGAAAGGAAGAATGGAAGGAAGGAAGGAAGGAGAAGAAATTGAAGGGGAATGGATGGAGATGGAGATGGAAGGAGATTGAAGGGGAAGGAAGGAAGGATGGAAGATTGAAGGGGAAAGGAAGGATGGAAGGTAGGAAGAAAGGAAGGAAAAAAGAGATTGAAGGGGAAGGGATGGAGATAGAGATGGAAGGAAGGAAAGAACATTGAAGTTGAAAGGAAGGAGATGGAGAGGGAAGGAAATTGAAGGGGAAAGGAAGGAAGGAAGGAAGATTGAAGGGGAAAGGAAGGAAATGGAGAAGGAAGGAGATTGAAGGGGAAAGGAAGGAGGTGGAGAAGGAAGGAGATTGACGGGGAAGGAAGGAAAGAAGGAAGGAAGATTGAAGGGGAAAGGAAGGAGATGGAGAAGAAAGGAGATTGAAGGGGAAGGAAGGAAGGAAGGCAGGAAGGAAGGAAGGCAGGAAGGAGAAAGATTGAAGGGGAAGGGATGGAGATGGAGATGGAAGGAAGGAAGGAAGGAAGGAAGATTGAAAGGGAAAGGAAGGAGATGGAGAAGGAAGGAGATTGAAAGGGAAGGAAGGAAGGCAGGAAGGAAGGAAGGAAGGAAGGAAGGCAGGAAGGAGAAAGATTGAAGGGGAAGGGATGGAGATGGAGATGGAAGGAAGGAAGGAAGGAAGATTGAAGGGGAAAGGAAGGAGATGGAGAAGGAAGGAAGATTGAAGGGGAAAGGAAGGAGATGGAGAAGGAAGGAGATTGAAGGGGAAGGAAGAAAGTAAGGAGAGAGAGAGATTGAAGGGGAAGTGATGGAGATGGAAGGAAGGAAGATTGAAGGGGAAAGGAAGGATGGAAGGAAGGAAGGAAGGAGAAAGAAATTGAAGAGGAAGGGATAGAGATGGAGATGGAAGGAGATTGAAGGGGAAAGGAAGGAGATGGAGAAGGAAGGAGATTGAAGGGGAAACGGAGGAAGGAAGATTGAAGGGGAAAGGAAGGAAATGGAGAAGGAAGGAGATTGAAGGGGAAAGGAAGGAGGTGGAGAAGGAAGGAGATTGACGGGGAAGGAAGGAAAGAAGGAAGGAAGATTGAAGGGGAAAGGAAGGGAGATGAGAGAAGAAAGGAGATTGAAGGGGAAGGCAGGAAGGAAGGAAGGCAGGAAGGAGAAAGATTGAAGGGGAAGGTATGGAGATGGAGATGGAAGGAAGGAAGGAAGGAAGGAAGGAAGATTGAAGGGGAAAGGAAGGAGATGGAGAAGGAAGGAAGATTGAAGGGGAAAGGAAGGAGATGGAGAAGAAAGGAGATTGAAGGGGAAGGAAGGAAGGAAGGCAGGAAGGAAGGAAGGCAGGAAGGAGAAAGATTGAAGGGGAAGGTATGGAGATGGAGATGGAAGGAAGGAAGGAAGGAAGGAAGATTGAAGGGAAAGGAAGGAGATGGAGCAGGAAGGAGATTGAAGGGGAAAGGAAGAAGATGGAGAAGGAAGGAGATTGAAGGGGAGGGAAGGAAGGAAGGAAGGAGAGAGATTGAAAGGAAGGGATGGAGGTGCGAGATGGAAGGAAGGAAGGAAGGAAGGAAGGAAGATTGAAGGGGAAAGGAAGGAGATGGAGAAGGAAGGAGATTGAAGGGGAAGGAAGGAAGGAAGGAGAGAGATTAAAGGGGAAGTGATGGAGATGGAAGGAAGATTGAAGGGGAAAGGAAGGAGATGGAGAAGGAAGGAAGATTGAAGGGGAAAGGAAGGAAGGAAGGCAGGAAGGAGAAAGATTGAAGGGGAAGGGATGGAGATGGAGATGGAAGGAAGGAAGGAAGGAAGGAAGATTGAAGGGGAAAGGAAGGAGATGGAGAAGGAAGGAGATTGAAGGGGAAGGAAGGATGGAAGGCAGGAAGGAGAAAGATTGAAGGGGAAGGGATGGAGATGGAGATGGAGATGGAAGGAAGGAAGGAAGGAAGATTGAAGGGGAAAGGAAGGAGATGGAGAAGGAAGGAAGATTGAAGGGGAAAGGAAGGAGATGGAGAAGGAAGGAGATTGAAGGGGAAGGGAAGAAGGAAGGAGAGAGAGAGATTAAAGGGGAAGTGATGGAGATGGAAGGAAGGAAGATTGAAGGGAAAGGAAGCATGTAAGGAAGGAAGGAAGGAGAAAGAAATTGAAGGGGAAGGATAGAGATGGAGATGGAAGGAGATTGAAGGGGAAAGGAAGGAGATGGAGAAGGAAGGAGATTGAAGGGGAAAGGAAGAAGATGGAGAAGGAAGGAGATTGAAGGGGAGGGAAGGAAGGAAGGAAGGAAGGAAGGAGAGAGATTGAAAGGGAAGGGATGGAGGTGGAGATGGAAGGAAGGAAGGAAGATTGAAGGGGAAAGGAAGGAGATGGAGAAGGAAGGAGATTGAAGGGGAAGGAAGGAAGGAAGGCAGGAAGGAAGGAAGGCAGGAAGGAGAAAGATTGAAGGGGAAGGGATGGAGATGGAGATGGAGATGGAAGGAAGGAAGGAAGGAAGATTGAAGGGGGAAAGGAAGGAGATGGAGAAGGAAGGAAGATTGAAGGGGAAAGGAAGGATGGAAGGAAGGAAGGAAGGAGAAAGAAATTGAAGGGGAAGGGATAGAGATGGAGATGGAAGGAGATTGTAGGGGAAAGGAAGGAGATGGAGAAGGAAGGAGATTGAAGGGGAAAGGAAGGAAGGAAGATTGAAGGGGAAAGGAAGGAGATGGAGAAGGAAGGAGATTGAAGGGGAAGGAAGGAAGGATGGAAGATTGAAGGGGAAAGGAAGAATGGAAGGAAGAAAGGAAGGAGAAAGAGATTGAAGGGGAAGGGATGGAGATGGAGATGGAAGGAAGGAAAGAACCATTGAAGGGGAAAGGAAGGAGATGGAGAAGGAAGGAAATTGAAGGGGAAAGGAAGGAGATGGAGAAGGAAGGAGATTGAAGGGGAAGGGAAGAAAGGAAGGAAGAGAGAGAGATTGAAGGGGAAGTGATGGAGATGGAAGGAAGGAAGATTGAAGGGGAAAGGAAGGATGGATGGAAGGAAGGAAGGAAGGAAGGAGAAAGAAATTGAAGGGGAAGGGATAGAGATGGAGATGGAAGGAGATTGAAGGGGAAAGGAAGGAGATGGAGAAGGAAGGAGATTGAAGGGGAAACGAAGGAAGGAAGATTGAAGGGGAAAGGAAGGAAATGGAGAAGAAAGGAGATTGAAGGGGAAGGAAGGAAGGAAGGCAGGAAGGAAGGAAGGCAGGAAGGAGAAAGATTGAAGGGGAAGGGATAGAGATGGAGATGGATGGAAGGAAGGAAGGAAGGAAGGAAGATTGAAGGGGAAGGAAGGAGATGGAGAAGGAAGGAAGATTGAAGGGGAAAGGAAGGAGATGGAGAAGGAAGGAGATTGAAGGGGAAGGGAAGAATGGAAGGAGAGAGAGAGATTAAAGGGGAAGTGATGGAGATGGAAGGAAGGAAGATTGAAGGGGAAAGGAAGGATGGAAGGAAGGAAGGAAGGAGAAAGAAATTGAAGGGGAAGGGATAGAGATGGAGATGGAAGGAGATTGAAGGGGAAAGGAAGGAGATGGAGAAGGAAGGAGATTGAAGGGGAAGGAAGGAAGGAAGGCAGGAAGGAGAAAGATTGAAGGGGAAGGGATGGAGATGGAGATGGAGATGGAGATGGAAGGAAGGAAGGAACGAAGGAAGATTGAAGGGGAAATGAAGGAGATGGAGAAGGAAGGAAGATTGAAGGGGAAAGGAAGGAGATGGAGAAGGAAGGAGATTGAAGGGGAAGGGAAGAAGGGAAGGAGAGAGAGAGATTAAAGGGGAAGTGATGGAGATGGAAGGAAGGAAGATTGAAGGGGAAAGGAAGGATGTAAGGAAGGAAGGAAGGAGAAAGAAATTGAAGGGGAATTGAAGGGGAGGGAAGGAAGGAAGGAAGGGGAGAGATTGAAAGGGAAGGAAGGAGGTGGAGATGGAAGGAAGGAAGGAAGATTGAAGGGGAAAGGAAGGAGATGGAGAAGGAAGGAGATTGAAGGGGAAGGAAGGAAGGAAGGAAGGCAGGAAGGAAGAAAGGCAGGAAGGAGAAAGATTGAAGGGGAAGGGATGGAGATGGAGATGGAAGGAAGGAAGGAAGGAAGGAAGGAAGATTGAAGGGGAAAGGAAGGAGATGGAGAAGGAAGGAAGATTGAAGGGGAAAGGAAGGAGATGGAGAAGGAAGGAGATTGAAGGGGAAGGGAAGAAAGGAAGGAGAGAGAGAGAGATTGAAGGGGAAGTGATGGAGATGGAAGGAAGGAAGATTGAAGGGGAAAGGAAGGGTGGAAGGAAGGAAGGAAGGAGAAAGAAATTGAAGGGGAAGGGATAGACATGGAGATGGAAGGAGATTGAAGGGGAAAGGAAGGAGATGGAGAAGGAAGGAGATTGAAGGGAAACGAAGGAAGGAAGATTGAAGGGGAAAGGAAGGAAATGGAGAAGGAAGGAGATTGAAGGGGAAAGGAAGGAGGTGGAGAAGGAGGAGATTGATGGGGAAGGAAGGAAAGAAGGAAGAAGATTGAAGGGGAGAGGAAGGAGATGGAGAAGAAAGGAGATTGAAGGGGAAGGAAGGAAGGAAGGCAGGAAGGAAGGAAGGAAGGAAGGAGAAAGATTGAAAGGGAAGGGATGGAGATGGAGATGGAAGGAAGGAAGGAAGGAAGGAAGGAGAAAGATTGAAGGGGAAGGATGGAGATGGAGATGGAGATGGAGATGGAGATGGAGATGGAGATGGAGATGGAAGAAGGAAGAAGGAAGATTGAAGGGGAAGGAAGGAGATGGAGAAGGAAGGAAGATTGAAGGGTAAAGGAAGGAGATGGAGAAGGAAGGAGATTGAAGGGGAAGGGAAGAAAGGAAGGAGAGAGATTAAAGGGGAAGTGATGGAGATGGAAGGAAGGAAGATTGAAGGGAAAGGAAGGATGTAAGGAAGGAAGGAAGGAGAAAGAAATTGAAGGGGAAGGGATAGAGATGGAGATGGAAGGAGATTGAAGGGGAAAGGAAGGAGATGGAGAAGGAAGGGGATAGAAGGGGAAAGGAAGAAGATGGAGAAGGAAGGAGATTGAAGGGGAGGGAAGGAAGGAAGGAAGGAAGGAAGGAAGGAAGGAAGGAAGGAGAGAGATTGAAAGGGAAGGGATGGAGGTGGAGATGGAAGGAAGGAAGGAAGATTGAAGGGGAAAGGAAGGAGATGGAGAAGGAAGGAGATTGAAGGGAAGGAAGGAAGGAAGGCAGGAAGGAAGGAAGGCAGGAAGGAGAAAGATTGAAGGGGAAGGATGGAGATGGAGATGGAGATGGAGATGGAGATGGAGATGGAGATGGAGATGGAAGGAAGGAAGGAAGGAAGATTGAAGGGGAAAGGAAGGAGATGGAGAAGGAAGGAAGATTGAAGGGGAAAGGAAGGAGATGGAGAAGAAAGGAGATTGAAGGGGAAGGCAGGAAGGAAGGAAGGAAGGAAGGAGAAAGATTGAAGGGGAAGGTATGGAGATGGAGATGGAAGGAAGGAAGGAAGGAAGGAAGGAAGATTGAAGGGGAAAGGAAGGAGATGGAGAAGGAAGGAAGATTGAAGGGGAAGGAAGGAGATGGAGAAGAAAGGAGATTGAAGGGAAAGGAAGGAAGGAAGGAAGGAAAGAAGGAAGGCAGGAAGGAGAAAGATTGAAGGGGAAGGTATGGAGATGGAGATGGAAGGAAGGAAGGAAGGAAGGAAGGAAGATTGAAGGGGAAAGGAAGGAGATGGAGCAGGAAGGAGATTGAAGGGGAAAGGAAGAAGATGGAGAAGGAAGGAGATTGAAGGGGAGGGAAGGAAGGAAGGAAGGAGAGAGATTGAAAGGAAGGGATGGAGGTGGAGATGGAAGGAAGGAAGGAAGGAAGGAAGGAAGGAAGATTGAAGGGGAAAGGAAGGAGATGGAGAAGGAAGGAGATTGAAGGGGAAGGAAGGAAGGAAGGAGAGAGATTAAAGGGGAAGTGATGGAGATGGAAGGAAGATTGAAGGGGAAAGGAAGGAGATGGAGAAGGAAGGAAGATTGAAGGGGAAAGGAAGGAAGGAAGGCAGGAAGGAGAAAGATTGAAGAGGAAGGGATGGAGATGGAGATGGAAGGAAGGAAGGAAGGAAGGAAGATTGAAGGGGAAAGGAGGAGATGGAGAAGGAAGGAGATTGAAGGGGAAGGAAGGCAGGAAGGCAGGAAGGAGAAATATTGAAGGGGAAGGGATGGAGATGGAGATGGAGATGGAAGGAAGGAAGGAAGGAAGATTGAAGGGGAAAGGAAGGAGATGGAGAAGGAAGGAAGATTGAAGGGGAAAGGAAGGAGATGGAGAAGGAAGGAGATTGAAGGGAAGGGAAGAAAGGAAGGAGAGAGAGAGATAAAGGGGAAGTGATGGAGATGGAAGGAAGGAAGATTGAAGGGGAAAGGAAGCATGTAAGGAAGGAAGGAAGGAGAAAGAAATTGAAGGGGAAGGGATAGAGATGGAGATGGAAGGAGATTGAAGGGGAAAGGAAGGAGATGGAGAAGGAAGGAGATTGAAGGGGAAAGGAAGAAGATGGAGAAGGAAGGAGATTGAAGGGGAGGGAAGGAAGGAAGGAAGGAAGGAAGGAAGGAGAGAGATTGAAAGGGAAGGGATGGAGGTGGAGATGGAAGGAAGGAAGGAAGATTGAAGGGGGAAGGGAAGGAAGGAGATGGAGAAGGAAGGAGATTGAAGGGGAAGGAAGGAAGGAAGGCAGGAAGGAAGGAAGGCAGGAAGGAGAAAGATTGAAGGGGAAGGGATGGAGATGGAGATGGAGATGGAAAAAAGGGAGGAAGGAAGGAGATTGAAGGGGAAAGGAAGGAGATGGAGAAGGAAGGAAGATTGAAGGGGAAAAGGAAGGAGATGGAGAAGGAAGGAGATTGAAGGGGAAGGGAAGAAAGGAAGGAGAGAGAGAGATTGAAGGGGAAGTGATGGAGATGGAAGGAAGGAAGATTGAAGGGGAAAGGAATGATGGAAGGAAGGAAGGAAGGAGAAAGAAATTGAAGGGGAAGGTATAGAGATGGAGATGGAAGGAGATTGAAGGGGAAAGGAAGGAGATGGAGAAGGAAGGAGATTGAAGGGGAAAGGAAGAAGATGAGAAGGAAGGAGATTGAAGGGGAGGGAAAGAAAGGAAGGAAGGAAGGAGAGAGATTGAAAGGGAAGGGATGGAGGTGGAGATGGAAGGAAGGAAGTAAGATTGAAGGGGAAAGGAAGGAGATGGAGAAGTAAGGAGATTGAAGGGGAAGGAAGGAAGGAAGGCAGGAAGGAAGGAAGGCAGGAAGGAGAAAGATTGAAGGGGAAGGGATGGAGATGGAGAAGGAAGGAGATTGAAGGGGAAGGGAAGAAAGGAAGGAGAGAGAGATTGAAGGGGAAGTGATGGAGATGGAAGGAAGGAAGATTGAAGGGGAAAGGAAGGATGGAAGGAAGGAAGGAAGGAAGATTGAAGGGAAAGGAAGGAGATGGAGAAGGAAAGAGATTGAAGGGGAAGGAAGGAAGGAAGGCAGGAAGGCAGGAAGGAGAAAGATTGAAGGGGAAGGGATGGAGATGGAGATGGAGATGGAGATGGAAGGAAGGAAGGAAGGAAGATTGAAGGGGAAAGGAAGGAGATGGAGAAGGAAGGAAGATTGAAGGGGAAAGGAAAGATGGAAGGAAGGAAGGAAGGAGAAAGAAATTGAAGGGGAAGGGATAGAGATGGAGATGGAAGGAGATTGTAGGGGAAAGGAAGGAGATGGAGAAGGAAGGAGATTGAAGGGGAAAGGAAGGAAAAAGATTGAAGGGGAAAGGAAGGTGATGGAGAAGGAAGGAGATTGAAGGGGAAGGAAGGAAGGATGGAAGATTGAAGGGGAAAGGAAGAATGGAAGGAAGGAAGGAAGGAGAAAGAAAATTGAAGGGGAATGGATGGAGATGGAGATGGAAGGAGATTGAAGGGGAAGGAAGGAAGGATGGAAGATTGAAGGGGAAAGGAAGGATGGAAGGTAGGAAGAAAGGAAGGAAAAAGAGATTGAAGGGGAAGGGATGGAGATAGAGATGGAAGGAAGGAAGGAAGATTGAAGGGGAAAGGAAGGAGATGGAGAGGGAAGGAGATTGAAGGGGAAAGGAAGGAGGTGGAGAAGGAAGGAGATTGACGGGGAAGGAAGGAAAGAAGGAAGGAAGATTGAAGGGGAAAGGAAGGAGATGGAGAAGAAAGGAGATTGAAGGGGAAGGAAGGAAGGAAGGAAGGCAGGAAGGAAGGAAGGCAGGAAGGAGAAAGATTGAAGGGGAAGGGATGGAGATGGAGATGGAAGGAAGGAAGGAAGGAAGGAAGATTGAAAGGGAAAGGAAGGAGATGGAGAAGGAAGGAGATTGAAAGGGAAGGAAGGAAGGCAGGAAGGAAGGAAGGAAGGAAGGAAGGCAGGAAGGAGAAAGATTGAAGGGGAAGGGATGGAGATGGAGATGGAAGGAAGGAAGGAAGGAAGATTGAAGGGGAAAGGAAGGAGATGGAGAAGGAAGGAAGATTGAAGGGGAAAGGAAGGAGATGGAGAAGGAAGGAGATTGAAGGGGAAGGGAAGAAAGTAAGGAGAGAGAGAGATTGAAGGGGAAGTGATGGAGATGGAAGGAAGGAAGATTGAAGGGGAAAGGAAGGATGGAAGGAAGGAAGGAAGGAGAAAGAAATTGAAGAGGAAGGGATAGAGATGGAGATGGAAGGAGATTGAAGGGGAAAGGAAGGAGATGGAGAAGGAAGGAGATTGAAGGGGAAACGGAGGAAGGAAGATTGAAGGGGAAAGGAAGGAAATGGAGAAGGAAGGAGATTGAAGGGGAAAGGAAGGAGGTGGAGAAGGAAGGAGATTGACGGGGAAGGAAGGAAAGAAGGAAGGAAGATTGAAGGGGAAAGGAAGGAGATGGAGAAGAAAGGAGATTGAAGGGGAAGGCAGGAAGGAAGGAAGGCAGGAAGGAGAAAGATTGAAGGGGAAGGTATGGAGATGGAGATGGAAGGAAGGAAGGAAGGAAGGAAGGAAGATTGAAGGGGAAAGGAAGGAGATGGAGAAGGAAGGAAGATTGAAGGGGAAAGGAAGGAGATGGAGAAGAAAGGAGATTGAAGGGGAAGGAAGGAAGGAAGGCAGGAAGGAAGGAAGGCAGGAAGGAGAAAGATTGAAGGGGAAGGTATGGAGATGGAGATGGAAGGAAGGAAGGAAGGAAGGAAGATTGAAGGGGAAAGGAAGGAGATGGAGCAGGAAGGAGATTGAAGGGGAAAGGAAGAAGATGGAGAAGGAAGGAGATTGAAGGGGAGGGAAGGAAGGAAGGAAGGAGAGAGATTGAAAGGAAGGGATGGAGGTGGAGATGGAAGGAAGGAAGGAAGGAAGGAAGGAAGATTGAAGGGGAAAGGAAGGAGATGGAGAAGGAAGGAGATTGAAGGGGAAGGAAGGAAGGAAGGAGAGAGATTAAAGGGGAAGTGATGGAGATGGAAGGAAGATTGAAGGGGAAAGGAAGGAGATGGAGAAGGAAGGAAGATTGAAGGGGAAAGGAAGGAAGGAAGGCAGGAAGGAGAAAGATTGAAGGGGAAGGGATGGAGATGGAGATGGAAGGAAGGAAGGAAGGAAGGAAGGAAGATTGAAGGGGAAAGGAAGGAGATGGAGAAGGAAGGAGATTGAAGGGGAAGGAAGGAAGGAAGGCAGGAAGGAGAAAGATTGAAGGGGAAGGGATGGAGATGGAGATGGAGATGGAAGGAAGGAAGGAAGGAAGATTGAAGGGGAAAGGAAGGAGATGGAGAAGGAAGGAAGATTGAAGGGGAAAGGAAGGAGATGGAGAAGGAAGGAGATTGAAGGGGAAGGGAAGAAAGGAAGGAGAGAGAGAGATTAAAGGGGAAGTGATGGAGATGGAAGGAAGGAAGATTGAAGGGGAAAGGAAGCATGTAAGGAAGGAAGGAAGGAGAAAGAAATTGAAGGGGAAGGGATAGAGATGGAGATGGAAGGAGATTGAAGGGGAAAGGAAGGAGATGGAGAAGGAAGGAGATTGAAGGGAAAGGAAGAAGATGGAGAAGGAAGGAGATTGAAGGGGAGGGAAGGAAGGAAGGAAGGAAGGAAGGTGAGAGATTGAAAGGGAAGGGATGGAGGTGGAGATGGAAGGAAGGAAGGAAGATTGAAGGGGAAAGGAAGGAGATGGAGAAGGAAGGAGATTGAAGGGGAAGGAAGGAAGGAAGGCAGGAAGGAAGGAAGGCAGGAAGGAGAAAGATTGAAGGGGAAGGGATGGAGATGGAGATGGAGATGGAGATGGAGATGGAAGGAAGGAAGGAAGGAAGATTGAAGGGGAAAGGAAGGAGATGGAGAAGGAAGGAAGATTGAAGGGGAAAGGAAGGATGGAAGGAAGGAAGGAAGGAGAAAGAAATTGAAGGGGAAGGGATAGAGATGGAGATGGAAGGAGATTGTAGGGGAAAGGAAGGAGATGGAGAAGGAAGGAGATTGAAGGGGAAAGGAAGGAAGGAAGATTGAAGGGGAAAGGAAGGAGATGGAGAAGGAAGGAGATTGAAGGGGAAGGAAGGAAGGATGGAAGATTGAAGGGGAAAGGAAGAATGGAAGGAAGAAAGGAAGGAGAAAGAGATTGAAGGGGAAGGGATGGAGATGGAGATGGAAGGAAGGAAAGAACATTGAAGGGGAAAGGAAGGAGATGGAGAAGGAAGGAAATTGAAGGGGAAAGGAAGGAGATGGAGAAGGAAGGAGATTGAAGGGGAAGGGAAGAAAGGAAGGAGAGAGAGAGATTGAAGGGGAAGTGATGGAGATGGAAGGAAGGAAGATTGAAAGGGGAAAGGAAGGATGGATGGAAGGAAGGAAGGAAGGAAGGAGAAAGAAATTGAAGGGGAAGGGATAGAGATGGAGATGGAAGGAGATTGAAGGGGAAAGGAAGGAGATGGAGAAGGAAGGAGATTGAAGGGGAAACGAAGGAAGGAAGATTGAAGGGGAAAGGAAGGAAATGGAGAAGGAAGGAGATTGAAGGGGAAAGGAAGGAGGTGGAGAGGAAGGAGATTGACGGGGAAGGAAGGAAAGAAGGAAGGAAGATTGAAGGGGAAAGGAAGGAGATGGAGAAGAAAGGAGATTGAAGGGGAAGGCAGGAAGGAAGGAAGGCAGGAAGGAGAAAGATTGAAGGGGAAGGTATGGAGATGGAGATGGAAGGAAGGAAGGAAGGAAGGAAGGAAGATTGAAGGGGAAAGGAAGGAGATGGAGAAGGAAGGAAGATTGAAGGGGAAAGGAAGGAGATGGAGAAGAAAGGAGATTGAAGGGGAAGGAAGGAAGGAAGGCAGGAAGGAAGGAAGGCAGGAAGGAGAAAGATTGAAGGGGAAGGTATGGAGATGGAGATGGAAGGAAGGAAG
Source organism: Bothrops alternatus (assembly GCA_034064705.1). Lineage (NCBI taxonomy): Eukaryota > Metazoa > Chordata > Lepidosauria > Squamata > Viperidae > Bothrops > Bothrops alternatus. The sequence goes on along the minus strand of JARGCV010001268.1, from coordinate 29,049 downwards.
GAAGGAAGGAAGATTGAAGGGGAAAGGAAGGAGATGGAGCAGGAAGGAGATTGAAGGGGAAAGGAAGAAGATGGAGAAGGAAGGAGATTGAAGGGGAGGGAAGGAAGGAAGGAAGGAGAGAGATTGAAAGGAAGGGATGGAGGTGGAGATGGAAGGAAGGAAGGAAGGAAGGAAGGAAGATTGAAGGGGAAAGGAAGGAGATGGAGAAGGAAGGAGATTGAAGGGGAAGGAAGGAAGGAAGGAGAGAGATTAAAGGGGAAGTGATGGAGATGGAAGGAAGATTGAAGGGGAAAGGAAGGAGATGGAGAAGGAAGGAAGATTGAAGGGGAAAGGAAGGAAGGAAGGCAGGAAGGAGAAAGATTGAAGGGGAAGGGATGGAGATGGAGATGGAAGGAAGGAAGGAAGGAAGGAAGATTGAAGGGGAAAGGAAGGAGATGGAGAAGGAAGGAGATTGAAGGGGAAGGAAGGAAGGAAGGCAGGAAGGAGAAAGATTGAAGGGGAAGGGATGGAGATGGAGATGGAGATGGAAGGAAGGAAGGAAGGAAGATTGAAGGGGAAAGGAAGGAGATGGAGAAGGAAGGAAGATTGAAGGGGAAAGGAAGGAGATGGAGAAGGAAGGAGATTGAAGGGGAAGGGAAGAAAGGAAGGAGAGAGAGAGATTAAAGGGGAAGTGATGGAGATGGAAGGAAGGAAGATTGAAGGGGAAAGGAAGCATGTAAGGAAGGAAGGAAGGAGAAAGAAATTGAAGGGGAAGGGATAGAGATGGAGATGGAAGGAGATTGAAGGGGAAAGGAAGGAGATGGAGAAGGAAGGAGATTGAAGGGGAAAGGAAGAAGATGGAGAAGGAAGGAGATTGAAGGGGAGGGAAGGAAGGAAGGAAGGAAGGAAGGAGAGAGATTGAAAGGGAAGGGATGGAGGTGGAGATGGAAGGAAGGAAGGAAGATTGAAGGGGAAAGGAAGGAGATGGAGAAGGAAGGAGATTGAAGGGGAAGGAAGGAAGGAAGGCAGGAAGGAAGGAAGGCAGGAAGGAGAAAGATTGAAGGGGAAGGGATGGAGATGGAGATGGAGATGGAGATGGAGATGGAAGGAAGGAAGGAAGGAAGATTGAAGGGGAAAGGAAGGAGATGGAGAAGGAAGGAAGATTGAAGGGGAAAGGAAGGATGGAAGGAAGGAAGGAAGGAGAAAGAAATTGAAGGGGAAGGGATAGAGATGGAGATGGAAGGAGATTGTAGGGGAAAGGAAGGAGATGGAGAAGGAAGGAGATTGAAGGGGAAAGGAAGGAAGGAAGATTGAAGGGGAAAGGAAGGAGATGGAGAAGGAAGGAGATTGAAGGGGAAGGAAGGAAGGATGGAAGATTGAAGGGGAAAGGAAGAATGGAAGGAAGAAAGGAAGGAGAAAGAGATTGAAGGGGAAGGGATGGAGATGGAGATGGAAGGAAGGAAAGAACATTGAAGGGGAAAGGAAGGAGATGGAGAAGGAAGGAAATTGAAGGGGAAAGGAAGGAGATGGAGAAGGAAGGAGATTGAAGGGGAAGGGAAGAAAGGAAGGAGAGAGAGAGATTGAAGGGGAAGTGATGGAGATGGAAGGAAGGAAGATTGAAGGGGAAAGGAAGGATGGATGGAAGGAAGGAAGGAAGGAAGGAGAAAGAAATTGAAGGGGAAGGGATAGAGATGGAGATGGAAGGAGATTGAAGGGGAAAGGAAGGAGATGGAGAAGGAAGGAGATTGAAGGGGAAACGAAGGAAGGAAGATTGAAGGGGAAAGGAAGGAATGGAGAAGAAAGGAGATTGAAGGGGAAGGAAGGAAGGGAAAGGCAGGAAGGAAGGAAGGCAGGAAGGAGAAAGATTGAAGGGGAAGGGATAGAGATGGAGATGGATGGAAGGAAGGAAGGAACGAAGGAAGATTGAAGGGGAAAGGAAGGAGATGGAGAAGGAAGGAAGATTGAAGGGGAAAGGAAGGAGATGGAGAAGGAAGGAGATTGAAGGGGAAGGGAAGAATGGAAGGAGAGAGAGATTAAAGGGGAAGTGATGGAGATGGAAGGAAGGAAGATTGAAGGGGAAAGGAAGGATGGAAGGAAGGAAGGAAGGAGAAAGAAATTGAAGGGGAAGGGATAGAGATGGAGATGGAAGGAGATTGAAGGGGAAAGGAAGGAGATGGAGAAGGAAGGAGATTGAAGGGGAAGGAAGGAAGGAAGGCAGGAAGGAGAAAGATTGAAGGGGAAGGGATGGAGATGGAGATGGAGATGGAGATGGAAGGAAGGAAGGAACGAAGGAAGATTGAAGGGAAATGAAGGAGATGGAGAAGGAAGGAAGATTGAAGGGGAAAGGAAGGAGATGGAGAAGGAAGGAGATTGAAGGGGAAGGAAGAAGGGAAGGAGAGAGAGAGATTAAAGGGGAAGTGATGGAGATGGAAGGAAGGAAGATTGAAGGGGAAAGGAAGGATGTAAGGAAGGAAGGAAGGAGAAAGAAATTGAAGGGGAATTGAAGGGGAGGGAAGGAAGGAAGGAAGGGGAGAGATTGAAAGGGAAGGGAAGGAGGTGGAGATGGAAGGAAGGAAGGAAGATTGAAGGGAAAGGAAGGAGATGGAGAAGGAAGGAGATTGAAGGGGAAGGAAGGAAGGAAGGCAGGAAGGAAGGAAGGCAGGAAGGAGAAAGATTGAAGGGGAAGGGATGGAGATGGAGATGGAGATGGAAGGAAGGAAGGAAGGAAGGAAGGAAGATTGAAGGGGAAAGGAAGGAGATGGAGAAGGAAGGAAGATTGAAGGGGAAAGGAAGGAGATGGAGAAGGAAGGAGATTGAAGGGGAAGGGAAGAAAGGAGGAGAGAGAGAGATTGAAGGGGAAGTGATGGAGATGGAAGGAAGGAAGATTGAAGGGGAAAGGAAGGGTGGAAGGAAGGAAGGAAGGAGAAAGAAATTGAAGGGGAAGGGATAGACATGGAGATGGAAGGAGATTGAAGGGGAAAGGAAGGAGATGGAGAAGGAAGGAGATTGAAGGGGAAAGGAAGGAGGTGGAGAAGGAAGGAGATTGATGGGGAAGGAAGGAAAGAAGGAAGGAAGATTGAAGGGGAGAGGAAGGAGATGGAGAAGAAAGGAGATTGAAGGGGAAGGAAGGAAGGAAGGCAGGAAGGAAGGAAGGAAGGAAGGAGAAAGATTGAAGGGGAAGGGATGGAGATGGAGATGGAAGGAAGGAAGGAAGGAAGGAAGGAGAAAGATTGAAGGGGAAGGGATGGAGATGGAGATGGAGATGGAGATGGAGATGGAGATGGAGATGGAGATGGAGATGGAAGGAAGGAAGGAAGGAAGATTGAAGGGGAAAGGAAGGAGATGGAGAAGGAAGGAAGATTGAAGGGTAAAGGAAGGAGATGGAGAAGGAAGGAGATGAAGGGGAAGGGAAGAAAGGAAGGAGAGAGATTAAAGGGAAGTGCTGGAGATGGAAGGAAGGAAGATTGAAGGGGAAAGGAAGGATGTAAGGAAGGAAGGAAGGAGAAAGAAATTGAAGGGAAGGGATAGAGATGGAGATGGAAGGAGATTGAAGGGGAAAGGAAGGAGATGGAGAAGGAAGGGGATTGAAGGGGAAAGGAAGAAGATGGAGAAGGAAGGAGATGAAGGGGAGGGAAGGAAGGAAGGAAGGAAGGAAGGAAGGAAGGAGAGAGATTGAAAGGGAAGGGATGGAGGTGGAGATGGAAGGAAGGAAGGAAGATTGAAGGGGAAAGGAAGGAGATGGAGAAGGAAGGAGATTGAAGGGGAAGGAAGGAAGGAAGGCAGGAAGGAAGGAAGGCAGGAAGGAGAAGATTGAAGGGGAAGGGATGGAGATGGAGATGGAGATGGAGATGGAGATGGAGATGGAGATGGAAGGAAGGAAGGAAGGAAGATTGAAGGGGAAGGAAGGAGATGGAGAAGAAAGGAGATTGAAGGGGAAGGCAGGAAGGAAGGAAGGAAGGAAGGAGAAAGATTGAAGGGGAAGGTATGGAGATGGAGATGGAAGGAAGGAAGGAAGGAAGGAAGGAAGGAAGATTGAAGGGGAAAGGAAGGAGATGGAGAAGGAAGGAAGATTGAAGGGGAAAGGAAGGAGATGGAGAAGAAAGGAGATTGAAGGGAAAGGAAGGAAGGAAGGCAGGAAAGAAGGAAGGCAGGAAGGAGAAAGATTGAAGGGGAAGGTATGGAGATGGAGATGGAAGGAAGGAAGGAAGGAAGGAAGGAAGATTGAAGGGGAAAGGAAGGAGATGGAGCAGGAAGGAGATTGAAGGGGAAAGGAAGAAGATGGAGAAGGAAGGAGATTGAAGGGGAGGGAAGGAAGGAAGGAAGGAGAGAGATTGAAAGGAAGGGATGGAGGTGGAGATGGAAGGAAGGAAGGAAGGAAGGAAGGAAGGAAGGAAGATTGAAGGGGAAAGGAAGGAGATGGAGAAGGAAGGAGATTGAAGGGAAGGAAGGAAGGAAGGAGAGAGATTAAAGGGGAAGTGATGGAGATGGAAGGAAGATTGAAGGGGAAAGGAAGGAGATGGAGAAGGAAGGAAGATTGAAGGGGAAAGGAAGGAAGGAAGGCAGGAAGGAGAAAGATTGAAGAGGAAGGGATGGAGATGGAGATGGAAGGAAGGAAGGAAGGAAGGAAGATTGAAGGGGAAAGGAAGGAGATGGAGAAGGAAGGAGATTGAAGGGGAAGGAAGGAAGGAAGGCAGGAAGGAGAAAGATTGAAGGGGAAGGGATGGAGATGGAGATGGAGATGGAAGGAAGGAAGGAAGGAAGATTGAAGGGGAAAGGAAGGAGATGGAGAAGGAAGGAAGATTGAAGGGGAAAGGAAGGAGATGGAGAAGGAAGGAGATTGAAGGGGAAGGGAAGAAAGGAAGGAGAGAGAGAGATTAAAGGGGAAGTGATGAGATGGAAGGAAGGAAGATTGAAGGGAAAGGAAGCATGTAAGGAAGGAAGGAAGGAGAAAGAAATTGAAGGGGAAGGGATAGAGATGGAGATGGAAGGAGATTGAAGGGGAAAGGAAGGAGATGGAGAAGGAAGGAGATTGAAGGGGAAAGGAAGAAGATGGAGAAGGAAGGAGATTGAAGGGAGGGAAGGAAGGAAGGAAGGAAGGAAGGAAGGAAGGAAGGAGAGAGATTGAAAGGAAGGGATGGAGGTGGAGATGGAAGGAAGGAAGGAAGATTGAAGGGGAAGGAAGGAGATGGAGAAGGAAGGAGATTGAAGGGGAAGGAAGGAAGGAAGGCAGGAAGGAAGGAAGGCAGGAAGGAGAAAGATTGAAGGGGAAGGGATGGAGATGGAGATGGAGATGGAAAAAAGGGAGGAAGGAAGGAAGATTGAAGGGAAAGGAAGGAGATGGAGAAGGAAGGAAGATTGAAGGGGAAAGGAAGGAGATGGAGAAGGAAGGAGATTGAAGGGGAAGGGAAGAAAGGAAGGAGAGAGAGAGATTGAAGGGGAAGTGATGGAGATGGAAGGAAGGAAGATTGAAGGGGAAAGGAATGATGGAAGGAAGGAAGGAAGGAGAAAGAAATTGAAGGGGAAGGTATAGAGATGGAGATGGAAGGAGATTGAAGGGGAAGGAAGGAGATGGAGAGGGAAGGAGATTGAAGGGAAAGGAAGAAGATGGAGAAGGAAGGAGATTGAAGGGGAGGGAAGAAAGGAAGGAAGGAAGGAGAGAGATTGAAAGGGAAGGGATGGAGGTGGAGATGGAAGGAAGGAAGTAAGATTGAAGGGGAAAGGAAGGAGATGGAGAAGTAAGGAGATTGAAGGGGAAGGAAGGAAGGAAGGCAGGAAGGAAGGAAGGCAGGAAGGAGAAAGATTGAAGGGGAAGGGATGGAGATGGAGATGGAGATGGAGATGGAGATGGAAGGAAGGAAGGAAGGAAGATTGAAGGGGAAAGGAAGGAGATGGAGAAGGAAGGAAGATTGAAGGGGAAAGGAAGGATGGAAGGAAGGAAGAAGGAGAAAGAAATTGAAGGGGAAGGGATAGAGATGGAGATGGAAGGAGATTGTAGGGGAAAGGAAGGAGATGGAGAAGGAAGGAGATTGAAGGGGAAAGGAAGGAAGGAAGATTGAAGGGGAAAGGAAGGAGATGGAGAAGGAAGGAGATTGAAGGGGAAGGAAGGAAGGATGGAAGATTGAAGGGGAAAGGAAGAATGGAAGGAAGAAAGGAAGGAGAAAGAGATTGAAGGGGAAGGGATGGAGATGGAGATGGAAGGAAGGAAAGAACATTGAAGGGGAAAGGAAGGAGATGGAGAAGGAAGGAAATTGAAGGGAAAGGAAGGAAGGAAGGAAGATTGAAGGGGAAAGGAAGGAGATGGAGAAGGAAGGAAGATTGGAGGGGAAAGGAAGGAGATGGAGAAGGAAGGAGATTGAAGGGGAAGTGATGGAGATGGAAGGAAGGAAGATTGAAGGGGAAATGAAGGATGGATGGAAGGAAGGAAGGAAGGAAGGAGAAAGAAATTGAAGGGGAAGGGATAGAGATGGAGATGGAAGGAGATTTAAGGGGAAAGGAAGGAGATGGAGAAGGAAGGAGATTGAAGGGGAAACGAAGGAAGGAAGATTGAAGGGGAAAGGAAGGAAATGGAGAAGGAAGGAGATTGAAGGGGAAAGGAAGGAGGTGGAGAAGGAAGGAGATTGACGGGGAAGGAAGGAAAGAAGGAAGGAAGATTGAAGGGGAAAGGAAGGAGATGGAGAAGAAAGGAGATTGAAGGGGAAGGAAGGAAGAAGGAAGGCAGGAAGGAAGGAAGGCAGGAAGGAGAAAGATTGAAGGGGAAGGATGGAGATGGAGATGGAAGGAAGGAAGGAAGGAAGGAAGATTGAAGGGGAAAGGAAGGAGATGGAGAAGGAAGGAAGATTGAAGGGGAAGGAAGGAGATGGAGAAGGAAGGAGATTGAAGGGAAGGGAAGAATGGAAGGAGAGAGAGAGATTAAAGGGGAAGTGGTGGAGATGGAAGGAAGGAAGTTTGAAGGGGAAAGGAAGGATGGAAGGAAGGAAGGAAGGAAGGAGAAAGAATTGAAGGGGAAGGGATAGAGATGGAGATGGAAGGAGATTGAAGGGGAAAGGAAGAATGGAAGGAAGGAAGGAAGGAGAAAGAATTGAAGGGGAAGGGATAGAGATGGAGATGGAAGGAGATTGAAGGGGAAAGGAAGGAGATGGAGAAGGAAGGAGATTGAAGGGGAAGGAAGGAAGGAAGGCAGGAAGGAGAAAGATTGAAGGGGAAGGGATGGAGATGGAGATGGAGATGGAGATGGAAGGAAGGAAGGAAGGAAGGAAGATTGAAGGGGAAAGGAAGGAGATGGAGAAGGAAGGAAGATTGAAGGGGAAAGGAAGGAGATGGAGAAGGAAGGAGATTGAAGGGGAAGGGAAGAAGGGAAGGAGAGAGAGAGAGATTAAAGGGGAAGTGATGGAGATGGAAGGAAGGAAGATTGAAGGGGAAAGGAAGGATGTAAGGAAGGAAGGAAGGAGAAAGAAATTGAAGGGGAAGGGATAGAGATGGAGATGGAAGGAGATTGAAGGGGAAAGGAAGGAGATGGAGAAGGAAGGAGATTGAAGGGGAAAGGAAGAAGATGGAGAAGGAAGGAGATTGAAGGGGAGGGAAGGAAGGAAGGAAGGAAGGAAGGAAGGAGAGAGATTGAAAGGGAAGGGATGGAGGTGGAGATGGAAGGAAGGAAGGAAGATTGAAGGGGAAAGGAAGGAGATGGAGAAGGAAGGAGATTGAAGGGGAAGGAAGGAAGGAAGGCAGGAAGGAAGGAAGGCAGGAAGGAGAAAGATTGAAGGGGAAGGGATGGAGATGGAGATGGAGATGGAAGGAAGGAAGGAAGGAAGATTGAAGGGGAAAGGAAGGAGATGGAGAAGGAAGGAAGATTGAAGGGGAAAGGAAGGAGATGGAGAAGGAAGGAGATTGAAGGGGAAGGAAGGAAGGATGGAAAATTGAAGGGGAAAGGAAGGATGGAAGGAAGGAAGAAAGGAAGGAAAAAGAGATTGAAGGGGAAGGGATGGAGATAGAGATGGAAGGAAGGAAAGAAGATTGAAGGGGAAAGGAAGGAGATGGAGAAGGAAGGAAATTGAAGGGGAAAGGAAGGAAGGAAGGAAGATTGAAGGGGAAAGGAAGGAGATGGAGAAGGAAGGAGATTGAAAGGGAAGGAAGGAAGGCAGGAAGGAAGGAAGGAAGGAAGGAAGGCAGGAAGGAGAAAGATTGAAGGGGAAGGGATGGAGATGGAGATGGAAGGAAGGAAGGAAGGAAGGAAGATTGAAGGGGAAAGGAAGGAGATGGAGAAGGAAGGAGATTGAAGGGGAAGGAAGGAAGGAAGGCAGGAAGGAGAAAGATTGAAGGGGAAGGGATGGAGATGGAGATGGAGATGGAAGGAAGGAAGGAAGGAAGATTGAAGGGGAAAGGAAGGAGATGGAGAAGGAAGGAAGATTGAAGGGGAAAGGAAGGAGATGGAGAAGGAAGGAGATTGAAGGGGAAGGGAAGAAAGGAAGGAGAGAGAGAGATTAAAGGGGAAGTGATGAGATGGAAGGAAGGAAGATTGAAGGGGAAAGGAAGCATGTAAGGAAGGAAGGAAGGAGAAAGAAATTGAAGGGGAAGGGATAGAGATGGAGATGGAAGGAGATTGAAGGGGAAAGGAAGGAGATGGAGAAGGAAGGAGATTGAAGGGGAAAGGAAGAAGATGGAGAAGGAAGGAGATTGAAGGGGAGGGAAGGAAGGAAGGAAGGAAGGAAGGAAGGAAGGAAGGAGAGAGATTGAAAGGGAAGGGATGGAGGTGGAGATGGAAGGAAGGAAGGAAGATTGAAGGGGAAAGGAAGGAGATGGAGAAGGAAGGAGATTGAAGGGGAAGGAAGGAAGGAAGGCAGGAAGGAAGGAAGGCAGGAAGGAGAAAGATTGAAGGGGAAGGGATGGAGATGGAGATGGAGATGGAGATGGAAAAAAGGGAGGAAGGAAGGAAGATTGAAGGGGAAAGGAAGGAGATGGAGAAGGAAGGAAGATTGAAGGGGAAAGGAAGGAGATGGAGAAGGAAGGAGATTGAAGGGGAAGGGAAGAAAGGAAGGAAGGAAGGAGAGAGATTGAAAGGGAAGGGATGGAGGTGGAGATGGAAGGAAGGAAGTAAGATTGAAGGGGAAAGGAAGGAGATGGAGAAGTAAGGAGATTGAAGGGGAAGGAAGGAAGGAAGGCAGGAAGGAAGGAAGGCAGGAAGGAGAAAGATTGAAGGGGAAGGGATGGAGATGGAGATGGAGATGGAGATGGAGATGGAAGGAAGGAAGGAAGGAAGATTGAAGGGGAAAGGAAGGAGATGGAGAAGGAAGGAAGATTGAAGGGGAAAGGAAGGATGGAAGGAAGGAAGGAAGGAGAAAGAAATTGAAGGGGAAGGGATAGAGATGGAGATGGAAGGAGATTGTAGGGGAAAGGAAGGAGATGGAGAAGGAAGGAGATTGAAGGGGAAAGGAAGGAAGGAAGATTGAAGGGGAAAGGAAGGAGATGGAGAAGGAAGGAGATTGAAGGGGAAGGAAGGAAGGATGGAAGATTGAAGGGGAAAGGAAGAATGGAAGGAAGAAAGGAAGGAGAAAGAGATTGAAGGGGAAGGGATGGAGATGGAGATGGAAGGAAGGAAAGAACATTGAAGGGGAAAGGAAGGAGATGGAGAAGGAAGGAAATTGAAGGGGAAAGGAAGGAAGGAAGGAAGATTGAAGGGGAAAGGAAGGAGATGGAGAAGGAAGGAAGATTGGAGGGGAAAGGAAGGAGATGGAGAAGGAAGGAGATTGAAGGGGAAGTGATGGAGATGGAAGGAAGGAAGATTGAAGGGGAAATGAAGGATGGATGGAAGGAAGGAAGGAAGGAAGGAGAAAGAAATTGAAGGGGAAGGGATAGAGATGGAGATGGAAGGAGATTTAAGGGGAAAGGAAGGAGATGGAGAAGGAAGGAGATTGAAGGGGAAACGAAGGAAGGAAGATTGAAGGGGAAAGGAAGGAAATGGAGAAGGAAGGAGATTGAAGGGGAAAGGAAGGAGGTGGAGAAGGAAGGAGATTGACGGGGAAGGAAGGAAAGAAGGAAGGAAGATTGAAGGGGAAAGGAAGGAGATGGAGAAGAAAGGAGATTGAAGGGGAAGGAAGGAAGAAGGAAGGCAGGAAGGAAGGAAGGCAGGAAGGAGAAAGATTGAAGGGGAAGGGATGGAGATGGAGATGGAAGGAAGGAAGGAAGGAAGGAAGATTGAAGGGGAAAGGAAGGAGATGGAGAAGGAAGGAAGATTGAAGGGGAAAGGAAGGAGATGGAGAAGGAAGGAGATTGAAGGGGAAGGGAAGAATGGAAGGAGAGAGAGAGATTAAAGGGGAAGTGGTGGAGATGGAAGGAAGGAAGTTTGAAGGGGAAAGGAAGGATGGAAGGAAGGAAGGAAGGAAGGAGAAAGAAATTGAAGGGGAAGGGATAGAGATGGAGATGGAAGGAGATTGAAGGGGAAAGGAAGAATGGAAGGAAGGAAGGAAGGAGAAAGAAATTGAAGGGGAAGGGATAGAGATGGAGATGGAAGGAGATTGAAGGGGAAAGGAAGGAGATGGAGAAGGAAGGAGATTGAAGGGGAAGGAAGGAAGGAAGGCAGGAAGGAGAAAGATTGAAGGGGAAGGGATGGAGATGGAGATGGAGATGGAGATGGAAGGAAGGAAGGAAGGAAGGAAGATTGAAGGGGAAAGGAAGGAGATGGAGAAGGAAGGAAGATTGAAGGGGAAAGGAAGGAGATGGAGAAGGAAGGAGATTGAAGGGGAAGGGAAGAAGGGAAGGAGAGAGAGAGAGATTAAAGGGGAAGTGATGGAGATGGAAGGAAGGAAGATTGAAGGGGAAAGGAAGGATGTAAGGAAGGAAGGAAGGAGAAAGAAATTGAAGGGGAAGGGATAGAGATGGAGATGGAAGGAGATTGAAGGGGAAAGGAAGGAGATGGAGAAGGAAGGAGATTGAAGGGGAAAGGAAGAAGATGGAGAAGGAAGGAGATTGAAGGGGAGGGAAGGAAGGAAGGAAGGAAGGAAGGAAGGAAGGAAGGAGAGAGATTGAAAGGGAAGGGATGGAGGTGGAGATGGAAGGAAGGAAGGAAGATTGAAGGGGAAAGGAAGGAGATGGAGAAGGAAGGAGATTGAAGGGGAAGGAAGGAAGGAAGGCAGGAAGGAAGGAAGGCAGGAAGGAGAAAGATTGAAGGGGAAGGGATGGAGATGGAGATGGAGATGGAAGGAAGGAAGGAAGGAAGATTGAAGGGGAAAGGAAGGAGATGGAGAAGGAAGGAAGATTGAAGGGGAAAGGAAGGAGATGGAGAAGGAAGGAGATTGAAGGGGAAGGAAGGAAGGATGGAAAATTGAAGGGGAAAGGAAGGATGGAAGGAAGGAAGAAAGGAAGGAAAAAGAGATTGAAGGGGAAGGGATGGAGATAGAGATGGAAGGAAGGAAAGAAGATTGAAGGGGAAAGGAAGGAGATGGAGAAGGAAGGAAATTGAAGGGGAAAGGAAGGAAGGAAGGAAGATTGAAGGGGAAAGGAAGGAGATGGAGAAGGAAGGAGATTGAAAGGGAAGGAAGGAAGGCAGGAAGGAAGGAAGGAAGGAAGGAAGGCAGGAAGGAGAAAGATTGAAGGGGAAGGGATGGAGATGGAGATGGAAGGAAGGAAGGAAGGAAGATTGAAGGGGAAAGGAAGGAGATGGAGAAGGAAGGAAGATTGAAGGGGAAAGGAAGGAGATGGAGAAGGAAGGAGATTGAAGGGGAAGGGAAGAAAGTAAGGAGAGAGAGAGATTGAAGGGGAAGTGATGGAGATGAAAGGAAGGAAGATTGAAGTGGAAAGGAAGGATGGAAGGAAGGAAGGAAGGAGAAAGAAATTGAAGAGGAAGGGATAGAGATGGAGATGGAAGGAGATTGAAGGGGAAAGGAAGGAGATGGAGAAGGAAGGAGATTGAAGGGGAAACGAAGGAAGGAAGATTGAAGGGGAAAGGAAGGAAATGGAGAAGGAAGGAGATTGAAGGGGAAAGGAAGGAGGTGGAGAAGGAAGGAGATTGACGGGGAAGGAAGGAAAGAAGGAAGGAAGATTGAAGGGGAAAGGAAGGAGATGGAGAAGAAAGGAGATTGAAGGGGAAGGCAGGAAGGAAGGAAGGCAGGAAGGAGAAAGATTGAAGGGGAAGGTATGGAGATGGAGATGGAAGGAAGGAAGGAAGGAAGGAAGGAAGATTGAAGGGGAAAGGAAGGAGATGGAGAAGGAAGGAAGATTGAAGGGGAAAGGAAGGAGATGGAGAAGAAAGGAGATTGAAGGGGAAGGAAGGAAGGAAGGCAGGAAGGAAGGAAGGCAGGAAGGAGAAAGATTGAAGGGGAAGGTATGGAGATGGAGATGGAAGGAAGGAAGGAAGGAAGGAAGGAAGATTGAAGGGGAAAGGAAGGAGATGGAGCAGGAAGGAGATTGAAGGGGAAAGGAAGAAGATGGAGAAGGAAGGAGATTGAAGGGGAGGGAAGGAAGGAAGGAAGGAGAGAGATTGAAAGGAAGGGATGGAGGTGGAGATGGAAGGAAGGAAGGAAGGAAGGAAGGAAGATTGAAGGGGAAAGGAAGGAGATGGAGAAGGAAGGAGATTGAAGGGGAAGGAAGGAAGGAAGGAGAGAGATTAAAGGGGAAGTGATGGAGATGGAAGGAAGATTGAAGGGGAAAGGAAGGAGATGGAGAAGGAAGGAAGATTGAAGGGGAAAGGAAGGAAGGAAGGCAGGAAGGAGAAAGATTGAAGGGGAAGGGATGGAGATGGAGATGGAGATGGAAGGAAGGAAGGAAGGAAGGAAGGAAGATTGAAGGGGAAAGGAAGGAGATGGAGAAGGAAGGAGATTGAAGGGGAAGGAAGGAAGGAAGGCAGGAAGAAGAAAGATTGAAGGGGAAGGGATGGAGATGGAGATGGAGATGGAAGGAAGGAAGGAAGGAAGATTGAAGGGGAAAGGAAGGAGATGGAGAAGGAAGGAAGATTGAAGGGGAAAGGAAGGAGATGGAGAAGGAAGGAGATTGAAGGGGAAGGGAAGAAAGGAAGGAGAGAGAGAGATTAAAGGGGAAGTGATGGAGATGGAAGGAAGGAAGATTGAAGGGGAAAGGAAGCATGTAAGGAAGGAAGGAAGGAGAAAGAAATTGAAGGGGAAGGGATAGAGATGGAGATGGAAGGAGATTGAAGGGGAAAGGAAGGAGATGGAGAAGGAAGGAGATTGAAGGGGAAAGGAAGAAGATGGAGAAGGAAGGAGATTGAAGGGGAGGGAAGGAAGGAAGGAAGGAAGGAAGGAGAGAGATTGAAAGGGAAGGGATGGAGGTGGAGATGGAAGGAAGGAAGGAAGATTGAAGGGGAAAGGAAGGAGATGGAGAAGGAAGGAGATTGAAGGGGAAGGAAGGAAGGAAGGCAGGAAGGAAGGAAGGCAGGAAGGAGAAAGATTGAAGGGGAAGGGATGGAGATGGAGATGGAGATGGAGATGGAAAAAAGGGAGGAAGGAAGGAAGATTGAAGGGGAAAGGAAGGAGATGGAGAAGGAAGGAGATTGAAGGGGAAGGGAAGAAAGGAAGGAGAGAGAGAGATTGAAGGGGAAGTGATGGAGATGGAAGGAAGGAAGATTGAAGGGGAAAGGAATGATGGAAGGAAGGAAGGAAGGAGAAAGAAATTGAAGGGGAAGGGATAGAGATGGAGATGGAAGGAGATTGAAGGGGAAAGGAAGGAGATGGAGAAGGAAGGAGATTGAAGGGGAAAGGAAGAAGATGGAGAAGGAAGGAGATTGAAGGGGAGGGAAGAAAGGAAGGAAGGAAGGAGAGAGATTGAAAGGGAAGGGATGGAGGTGGAGATGGAAGGAAGGAAGGAAGGAAGATTGAAGGGGAAAGGAAGGAGATGGAGAAGGAAGGAAGATTGAAGGGGAAAGGAAGGATGGAAGGAAGGAAGGAAGGAGAAAGAAATTGAAGGGGAAGGGATAGAGATGGAGATGGAAGGAGATTGTAGGGGAAAGGAAGGAGATGGAGAAGGAAGGAGATTGAAGGGGAAAGGAAGGAAGGAAGATTGAAGGGGAAAGGAAGGAGATGGAGAAGGAAGGAGATTGAAGGGGAAGGAAGGAAGGATGGAAGATTGAAGGGGAAAGGAAGAATGGAAGGAAGAAAGGAAGGAGAAAGAGATTGAAGGGATGGGATGGAGATGGAGATGGAAGGAAGGAAAGAACATTGAAGGTGAAAGGAAGGAGATGGAGAAGGAAGGAAATTGAAGGGGAAAGGAAGGAGATGGAGAAGGAAGGAGATTGAAGGGGAAGGGAAGAAAGGAAGGAGAGAGATTAAAGGGGAAGTGATGGAGATGGAAGGAAGATTGAAGGGGAAGGAAGGAGATGGAGAAGGAAGGAAGATTGAAGGGGAAAGGAAGGAAGGAAGGCAGGAAGGAGAAAGATTGAAGGGGAAGGGATGGAGATGGAGATGGAAGGAAGGAAGGAAGGAAGGAAGGAAGATTGAAGGGGAAAGGAAGGAGATGGAGAAGGAAGGAGATTGAAGGGGAAGGAAGGAAGGAAGGAGAGAGATTAAAGGGGAAGTGATGGAGATGGAAGGAAGATTGAAGGGAAAGGAAGGAGATGGAGAAGGAAGGAAGATTGAAGGGGAAAGGAAGGAAGGAAGGCAGGAAGGAGAAAGATTGAAGGGGAAGGGATGGAGATGGAGATGGAAGGAAGGAAGGAAGGAAGGAAGGAAGGAAGATTGAAGGGGAAAGGAAGGAGATGGAGAAGGAAGGAGATTGAAGGGGAAGGAAGGAAGGAAGGCAGGAAGGAGAAAGATTGAAGGGGAAGGGATGGAGATGGAGATGGAGATGGAAGGAAGGAAGGAAGGAAGATTGAAGGGGAAAGGAAGGAGATGGAGAAGGAAGGAAGATTGAAGGGGAAAGGAAGGAGATGGAGAAGGAAGGAGATTGAAGGGGAAGGGAAGAAAGGAAGGAGAGAGAGAGATTGAAGGGGAAGTGATGGAGATGGAAGGAAGGAAGATTGAAGGGGAAAGGAATGATGGAAGGAAGGAAGGAAGGAGAAAGAAATTGAAGGGGAAGGGATAGAGATGGAGATGGAAGGAGATTGAAGGGGAAAGGAAGGAGATGGAGAAGGAAGGAGATTGAAGGGGAAAGGAAGAAGATGGAGAAGGAAGGAGATTGAAGGGGAGGGAAGAAAGGAAGGAAGGAAGGAGAGAGATTGAAAGGGAAGGGATGGAGGTGGAGATGGAAGGAAGGAAGGAAGATTGAAGGGGAAAGGAAGGAGATGGAGAAGGAAGGAGATTGAAGGGGAAGGAAGGAAGGAAGGCAGGAAGGAAGGAAGGCAGGAAGGAGAAAGATTGAAGGGGAAGGGATGGAGATGGAGATGGAGATGGAGATGGAGATGGAAGGAAGGAAGGAAGGAAGATTGAAGGGGAAAGGAAGGAGATGGAGAAGGAAGGAAGATTGAAGGGGAAAGGAAGGATGGAAGGAAGGAAGGAAGGAGAAAGAAATTGAAGGGGAAGGGATAGAGATGGAGATGGAAGGAGATTGTAGGGGAAAGGAAGGAGATGGAGAAGGAAGGAGATTGAAGGGGAAAGGAAGGAAGGAAGATTGAAGGGGAAAGGAAGGAGATGGAGAAGGAAGGAGATTGAAGGGGAAGGAAGGAAGGATGGAAGATTGAAGGGGAAAGGAAGAATGGAAGGAAGAAAGGAAGGAGAAAGAGATTGAAGGGGAAGGGATGGAGATGGAGATGGAAGGAAGGAAAGAACATTGAAGGGGAAAGGAAGGAGATGGAGAAGGAAGGAAATTGAAGGGGAAAGGAAGGAGATGGAGAAGGAAGGAGATTGAAGGGGAAGGGAAGAAAGGAAGGAGAGAGATTAAAGGGGAAGTGATGGAGATGGAAGGAAGATTGAAGGGGAAAGGAAGGAGATGGAGAAGGAAGGAAGATTGAAGGGGAAAGGAAGGAAGGAAGGCAGGAAGGAGAAAGATTGAAGGGGAAGGGATGGAGATGGAGATGGAAGGAAGGAAGGAAGGAAGGAAGGAAGATTGAAGGGGAAAGGAAGGAGATGGAGAAGGAAGGAGATTGAAGGGGAAGGAAGGAAGGAAGGAGAGAGATTAAAGGGGAAGTGATGGAGATGGAAGGAAGATTGAAGGGGAAAGGAAGGAGATGGAGAAGGAAGGAAGATTGAAGGGGAAAGGAAGGAAGGAAGGCAGGAAGGAGAAAGATTGAAGGGGAAGGGATGGAGATGGAGATGGAAGGAAGGAAGGAAGGAAGGAAGGAAGATTGAAGGGGAAAGGAAGGAGATGGAGAAGGAAGGAGATTGAAGGGGAAGGAAGGAAGGAAGGCAGGAAGGAGAAAGATTGAAGGGGAAGGGATGGAGATGGAGATGGAGATGGAAGGAAGGAAGGAAGGAAGATTGAAGGGGAAAGGAAGGAGATGGAGAAGGAAGGAAGATTGAAGGGGAAAGGAAGGAGATGGAGAAGGAAGGAGATTGAAGGGGAAGGGAAGAAAGGAAGGAGAGAGAGAGATTGAAGGGGAAGTGATGGAGATGGAAGGAAGGAAGATTGAAGGGGAAAGGAATGATGGAAGGAAGGAAGGAAGGAGAAAGAAATTGAAGGGGAAGGGATAGAGATGGAGATGGAAGGAGATTGAAGGGGAAAGGAAGGAGATGGAGAAGGAAGGAGATTGAAGGGGAAAGGAAGAAGATGGAGAAGGAAGGAGATTGAAGGGGAGGGAAGAAAGGAAGGAAGGAAGGAGAGAGATTGAAAGGGAAGGGATGGAGGTGGAGATGGAAGGAAGGAAGGAAGATTGAAGGGGAAAGGAAGGAGATGGAGAAGGAAGGAGATTGAAGGGGAAGGAAGGAAGGAAGGCAGGAAGGAAGGAAGGCAGGAAGGAGAAAGATTGAAGGGGAAGGGATGGAGATGGAGATGGAGATGGAGATGGAGATGGAAGGAAGGAAGGAAGGAAGGAAGATTGAAGGGGAAAGGAAGGAGATGGAGAAGGAAGGAAGATTGAAGGGGAAAGGAAGGATGGAAGGAAGGAAGGAAGGAGAAAGAAATTGAAGGGGAAGGGATAGAGATGGAGATGGAAGGAGATTGTAGGGGAAAGGAAGGAGATGGAGAAGGAAGGAGATTGAAGGGGAAAGGAAGGAAGGAAGATTGAAGGGGAAAGGAAGGAGATGGAGAAGGAAGGAGATTGAAGGGGAAGGAAGGAAGGATGGAAGATTGAAGGGGAAAGGAAGAATGGAAGGAAGAAAGGAAGGAGAAAGAGATTGAAGGGGAAGGGATGGAGATGGAGATGGAAGGAAGGAAAGAACATTGAAGGGGAAAGGAAGGAGATGGAGAAGGAAGGAAATTGAAGGGGAAAGGAAGGAGATGGAGAAGGAAGGAGATTGAAGGGGAAGGGAAGAAAGGAAGGAGAGAGAGAGATTGAAGGGGAAGTGATGGAGATGGAAGGAAGGAAGATTGAAGGGGAAAGGAAGGATGGATGGAAGGAAGGAAGGAAGGAAGGAGAAAGAAATTGAAGGGGAAGGGATAGAGATGGAGATGGAAGGAGATTGAAGGGGAAAGGAAGGAGATGGAGAAGGAAGGAGATTGAAGGGGAAACGAAGGAAGGAAGATTGAAGGGGAAAGGAAGGAAATGGAGAAGGAAGGAGATTGAAGGGGAAAGGAAGGAGGTGGAGAAGGAAGGAGATTTTTTTTTTTTAAATATTTTTATTGACTTTTTTTTCCCCCCCAGTTTTAACAGAAAAGAAAGCTAATCATATCAAATCTTAATATACAAATAAACAATCAACAACAAAACATAAATACAATTTCCAATACTTCTGATAATAATAACTCAACTGAAAATAAGCATCTCAAACAATTTACCATCATTCTTCCCCCTTCTTATCAGCTCACACTTAACTCATCCTTCAATCCACCAAAGGCCACCCAAACAACCCATTAGTAACAATAATTAATTATTCTTCCACCAACCCTAATTACAGCTAAAAAAAACATCATACCTAAAATTATGCGGCTTCCCAGAATGATTACAGGGCATAACAAAAGAAAGCCCCACTACATCAAACAAAATCATTATATGAACTTAACAAGAATTTTAAACTATATACTATCTCTTACTCAAAACACACACAAAAAAAAAAAAACAAAAAAGGGGAAAAAAAACAAAAAAAAACAAGAAAAAAAAACCCATCTTATTAAAGTTAAACAAATAATATTAACCATAACAATATCAATAAATCCCTCGATTCAAGATAATAATAATGATATTAATAATAATAATTATATTCTTATTCAATTTAGTTTATCATAATATATCTTAGTATATATCATGATATAAACATCCTCTTCTAAACCTTACTTATAATATAAACAATCAACTCATCTTGTTAAGAATAATATTTATCATTAACTTCTAAACCGTCAATCTAAGTCAAATCTACTAAATTTAGTTTATAATAATATATCTTAAAATATCATTTAAACATCCTGGTTTGCAGCTTACCTATGAACTTATATTAATAATAATAATTATATTCTTATTCAATTTAGTTTATCATAATATATCTTAATATATCATCATATAAACATCCTCTTCTAAACCTTACTTATAATATAAACAATCAGCTCATCTTGTTAAAAATAATATTTATCATTAACATCTAGACCATCAATCTAAATCAAATCTACTAAATTTAATTTATAGTAATATATCATAAAATATCATTTAAATATCCTATCTTACAGCTTGCCTAAAATCTAAATCTTTAAATCAACCCATTATCTTAGATTAACCTTAATTCTCTCATTTAGTTATAAATTTCTTTTAATCAATCAACTTCTGGACTCTCTCACCTGACAAATAAACCTCCATAATAAAAATAAATTATTTATAGCATTTCTAACTTACATTCCAACCTAATATCACACCTAGAATAATTCCTTACATACAATTTTAAATTTTCATTACTTCAAGCGAACTCTAGGTTTCTTTTTCAACCAAATAAAAGGCCATAACAAGGCCACCCTTCCAACTACCGGTAATAAGTCTCTCTTCTGTATTTCTTCAGCCCCGTAGCTAAGTTGCTTGTTGAATTGAGTCTTCCTTTCTTGAATCATATCCTCTTGTTTTACATAAATAAACTGTTCATCAAACAACATCCATTTCGTTTTATAGTTTAATTGCTTCATAAAGTAGAACAATGCCTCTCTTTTGTCAATTAAATCATCTTCTTGCTGCCCAGCTAGACAGAATTCCCCTTCTTGAAACAAAACCTCTTGCTCGCTATAAACAAACTTTTCATCTAACAAAATCCATTTGTCATCTTCATTCTCAAAACCCTCCTCATCTCTTCCCTGTTGAACTTCTTTCTCTTGTGTTATGTAGTAATCATCTCCATATGCAGATTGTGAAATAAATTGTTCAACAGTAGGTTGTACATCGATTTCATTTAGAGGAAGGAGTTTAGCTAATTTCAAAAATATTTCTGTCAAAGCCTCTTTCACAAATGCTTTAAACTCTTTAACCTCTTGCGCAAAAGTCTTCTGTGTTTCAGACCTTTTTTCGTAAAATTCATCAGTAAAATCCAACTTAGATTTAGCATTTGGCTGTATATTCCACTCCATTTTAAATTTCAAATCACAGCCGTCTCTCTAGCTGCGCTTGAGAGAACAAGAAGAGAGAGAAAAGTAACAGATTCCACTTTCACTTTCCAGCACTTTCCCTAACAATGAAAACAGTGAAAGCTAAACGCCATCTTAAAACATTGTTGATTGAAGACGTTAGAAATATATAACCAAGAAAAAAAAACAATAAAAATACTTGCAAACCATTTGGACTCCTGTAGTCATTCAGCCTGCTTATAATCTCTTCAGTGTTAAATCTTAAAAAAAAAGCAGAAGTGGTCGCGGCGTCTTTTTCTGCCTGAAGACAGAAGCGTCTCTGGATAGGAGCGTCCTCCGGAGCTATAGGGAGCTCACTCTTAATCCCTGAAAGCTTCTTTTCCAGGGATTTAAGAAGGCTCAACCTTACTCCCGATGCTCTTCACCTCTCCTTTGCCCGGAGAGGGGATCTTTCACCGCGAAAAAACAGCTGATGTGCGCTGTTTTTCGCGGCTTTACACATCCAGATGACGGAGTCTCACGAAGGAGACCCAGCGGCGCCAGCGGAGCCACTGGAAGCCCGAGAAGAATGGAAGGAAGGAAGGAAGGAGAAAGAAATTGAAGGGGAATGGATGGAGATGGAGATGGAAGGAGATTGACGGGGAAGGAAGGAAAGAAGGAAGGAAGATTGAAGGGGAAAGGAAGGAGATGGAGAAGAAAGGAGATTGAAGGGGAAGGAAGGAAGGAAGGCAGGAAGGAAGGAAGGCAGGAAGGAGAAAGATTGAAGGGGAAGGGATAGAGATGGAGATGGATGGAAGGAAGGAAGGAAGGAAGGAAGATTGAAGGGGAAAGGAAGGAGATGGAGAAGGAAGGAAGATTGAAGGGGAAAGGAAGGAGATGGAGAAGGAAGGAGATTGAAGGGGAAGGGAAGAATGGAAGGAGAGAGAGAGATTAAAGGGGAAGTGATGGAGATGGAAGGAAGGAAGATTGAAGGGGAAAGGAAGGATGGAAGGAAGGAAGGAAGGAGAAAGAAATTGAAGGGGAAGGGATAGAGATGGAGATGGAAGGAGATTGAAGGGGAAAGGAAGAATGGAAGGAAGGAAGGAAGGAGAAAGAAATTGAAGGGGAAGGGATAGAGATGGAGATGGAAGGAGATTGAAGGGGAAAGGAAGGAGATGGAGAAGGAAGGAGATTGAAGGGGAAGGAAGGAAGGAAGGCAGGAAGGAGAAAGATTGAAGGGGAAGGGATGGAGATGGAGATGGAGATGGAGATGGAAGGAAGGAAGGAACGAAGGAAGATTGAAGGGGAAATGAAGGAGATGGAGAAGGAAGGAAGATTGAAGGGGAAAGGAAGGAGATGGAGAAGGAAGGAGATTGAAGGGGAAGGGAAGAAGGGAAGGAGAGAGAGAGATTAAAGGGGAAGTGATGGAGATGGAAGGAAGGAAGATTGAAGGGGAAAGGAAGGATGTAAGGAAGGAAGGAAGGAGAAAGAAATTGAAGGGGAATTGAAGGGGAGGGAAGGAAGGAAGGAAGGGGAGAGATTGAAAGGGAAGGGAAGGAGGTGGAGATGGAAGGAAGGAAGGAAGATTGAAGGGGAAAGGAAGGAGATGGAGAAGGAAGGAGATTGAAGGGGAAGGAAGGAAGGAAGGCAGGAAGGAAGGAAGGCAGGAAGGAGAAAGATTGAAGGGGAAGGGATGGAGATGGAGATGGAGATGGAAGGAAGGAAGGAAGGAAGGAAGGAAGATTGAAGGGGAAAGGAAGGAGATGGAGAAGGAAGGAAGATTGAAGGGGAAAGGAAGGAGATGGAGAAGGAAGGAGATTGAAGGGGAAGGGAAGAAAGGAAGGAGAGAGAGAGATTGAAGGGGAAGTGATGGAGATGGAAGGAAGGAAGATTGAAGGAGAAAGGAAGGGTGGAAGGAAGGAAGGAAGGAGAAAGAAATTGAAGGGGAAGGGATAGAGATGGAGATGGAAGGAGATTGAAGGGGAAAGGAAGGAGATGGAGAAGGAAGGAGATTGAAGGGGAAACGAAGGAAGGAAGATTGAAGGGGAAAGGAAGGAAATGGAGAAGGAAGGAGATTGAAGGGGAAAGGAAGGAGGTGGAGAAGGAAGGAGATTGATGGGGAAGGAAGGAAAGAAGGAAGGAAGATTGAAGGGGAGAGGAAGGAGATGGAGAAGAACGGAGATTGAAGGGGAAGGAAGGAAGGAAGGCAGGAAGGAAGGAAGGAAGGAAGGAGAAAGATTGAAGGGGAAGGGATGGAGATGGAGATATAAGGAAGGAAGGAAGGAAGGAAGGAGAAAGATTGAAGGGGAAGGGATGGAGATGGAGATGGAGATGGAGATGGAGATGGTGATGGAGATGGAAGGAAGGAAGGAAGGAAGATTGAAGGGGAAAGGAAGGAGATGGAGAAGGAAGGAAGATTGAAGGGGAAAGGAAGGAGATGGAGAAGGAAGGAGATTGAAGGGGAAGGGAAGAAAGGAAGGAGAGAGATTAAAGGGGAAGTGATGGAGATGGAAGGAAGGAAGATTGAAGGGGAAAGGAAGGATGTAAGGAAGGAAGGAAGGAAGGAGAAAGAAATTGAAGGGGAAGGGATAGAGATGGAGATGGAAGGAGATTGAAGGGGAAAGGAAGGAGATGGAGAAGGGAGGAGATTGAAGGGGAAAGGAAGAAGATGGAGAAGGAAGGAGATTGAAGGGGAGGGAAGGAAGGAAGGAAGGAAGGAGAGAGATTGAAAGGGAAGGGATGGAGGTGGAGATGGAAGGAAGGAAGGAAGATTGAAGGGGAAAGGAAGGAGATGGAGAAGGAAGGAGATTGAAGGGGAAGGAAGGAAGGAGGGCAGGAATGAAGGAAGGCAGGAAGGAGAAAGATTGAAGGGGAAGGGATGGAGATGGAGATGGAGATGGAGATGGAAGGAAGGGAGGAAGGAAGAAAGATTGAAGGGGAAAGGAAGGAGATGGAGAAGGAAGGAAGATTGAAGGGGAAAGGAAGGAGATGGAGAAGGAAGGAGATTGAAGGGGAAGGGAAGAAAGGAAGGAGAGAGAGATTGAAGGGGAAGTGATGGAGATGGAAGGAAGGAAGATTGAAGGGGAAAGGAAGGAAATGGAGAAGGAAGGAGATTGAAGGGGAAAGGAAGGAGGTGGAGAAGGAAGGAGATTGACGGGGAAGGAAGGAAAGAAGGAAGGAAGATTGAAGGGGAAAGGAAGGAGATGGAGAAGAAAGGAGATTGAAGGGGAAGGAAGGAAGGAAGGCAGGAAGGAAGGAAGGCAGGAAGGAGAAAGATTGAAGGGGAAGGGATGGAGATGGAGATGGAAGGAAGGAAGGAAGGAAGGAAGATTGAAGGGGAAAGGAAGGAGATGGAGAAGGAAGGAGATTGAAAGGGAAGGAAGGAAGGCAGGAAGGAAGGAAGGAAGGAAGGAAGGCAGGAAGGAGAAAGATTGAAGGGGAAGGGATGGAGATGGAGATGGAAGGAAGGAAGGAAGGAAGATTGAAGGGGAAAGGAAGGAGATGGAGAAGGAAGGAAGATTGAAGGGGAAAGGAAGGAGATGGAGAAGGAAGGAGATTGAAGGGGAAGGGAAGAAAGTAAGGAGAGAGAGAGATTGAAGGGGAAGTGATGGAGATGGAAGGAAGGAAGATTGAAGGGGAAAGGAAGGATGGAAGGAAGGAAGGAAGGAGAAAGAAATTGAAGAGGAAGGGATAGAGATGGAGATGGAAGGAGATTGAAGGGGAAAGGAAGGAGATGGAGAAGGAAGGAGATTGAAGGGGAAACGAAGGAAGGAAGATTGAAGGGGAAAGGAAGGAAATGGAGAAGGAAGGAGATTGAAGGGGAAAGGAAGGAGGTGGAGAAGGAAGGAGATTGACGGGGAAGGAAGGAAAGAAGGAAGGAAGATTGAAGGGGAAAGGAAGGAGATGGAGAAGAAAGGAGATTGAAGGGGAAGGCAGGAAGGAAGGAAGGCAGGAAGGAGAAAGATTGAAGGGGAAGGTATGGAGATGGAGATGGAAGGAAGGAAGGAAGGAAGGAAGGAAGATTGAAGGGGAAAGGAAGGAGATGGAGAAGGAAGGAAGATTGAAGGGGAAAGGAAGGAGATGGAGAAGAAAGGAGATTGAAGGGGAAGGAAGGAAGGAAGGAAGGCAGGAAGGAAGGAAGGCAGGAAGGAGAAAGATTGAAGGGGAAGGTATGGAGATGGAGATGGAAGGAAGGAAGGAAGGAAGATTGAAGGGGAAAGGAAGGAGATGGAGCAGGAAGGAGATTGAAGGGGAAAGGAAGAAGATGGAGAAGGAAGGAGATTGAAGGGGAGGGAAGGAAGGAAGGAAGGAGAGAGATTGAAAGGAAGGGATGGAGGTGGAGATGGAAGGAAGGAAGGAAGGAAGGAAGGAAGATTGAAGGGGAAAGGAAGGAGATGGAGAAGGAAGGAGATTGAAGGGGAAGGAAGGAAGGAAGGAGAGAGATTAAAGGGGAAGTGATGGAGATGGAAGGAAGATTGAAGGGGAAAGGAAGGAGATGGAGAAGGAAGGAAGATTGAAGGGGAAAGGAAGGAAGGAAGGCAGGAAGGAGAAAGATTGAAGGGGAAGGGATGGAGATGGAGATGGAAGGAAGGAAGGAAGGAAGATTGAAGGGGAAAGGAAGGAGATGGAGAAGGAAGGAGATTGAAGGGGAAGGAAGGAAGGAAGGCAGGAAGGAGAAAGATTGAAGGGGAAGGGATGGAGATGGAGATGGAGATGGAAGGAAGGAAGGAAGGAAGGAAGATTGAAGGGGAAAGGAAGGAGATGGAGAAGGAAGGAAGATTGAAGGGGAAAGGAAGGAGATGGAGAAGGAAGGAGATTGAAGGGGAAGGGAAGAAAGGAAGGAGAGAGAGAGATTAAAGGGGAAGTGATGGAGATGGAAGGAAGGAAGATTGAAGGGGAAAGGAAGCATGTAAGGAAGGAAGGAAGGAGAAAGAAATTGAAGGGGAAGGGATAGAGATGGAGATGGAAGGAGATTGAAGGGGAAAGGAAGGAGATGGAGAAGGAAGGAGATTGAAGGGGAAAGGAAGAAGATGGAGAAGGAAGGAGATTGAAGGGGAGGGAAGGAAGGAAGGAAGGAAGGAAGGAGAGAGATTGAAAGGGAAGGGATGGAGGTGGAGATGGAAGGAAGGAAGGAAGATTGAAGGGGAAAGGAAGGAGATGGAGAAGGAAGGAGATTGAAGGGGAAGGAAGGAAGGAAGGCAGGAAGGAAGGAAGGCAGGAAGGAGAAAGATTGAAGGGGAAGGGATGGAGATGGAGATGGAGATGGAGATGGAGATGGAAGGAAGGAAGGAAGGAAGATTGAAGGGGAAAGGAAGGAGATGGAGAAGGAAGGAAGATTGAAGGGGAAAGGAAGGATGGAAGGAAGGAAGGAAGGAGAAAGAAATTGAAGGGGAAGGGATAGAGATGGAGATGGAAGGAGATTGTAGGGGAAAGGAAGGAGATGGAGAAGGAAGGAGATTGAAGGGGAAAGGAAGGAAGGAAGATTGAAGGGGAAAGGAAGGAGATGGAGAAGGAAGGAGATTGAAGGGGAAGGAAGGAAGGATGGAAGATTGAAGGGGAAAGGAAGAATGGAAGGAAGAAAGGAAGGAGAAAGAGATTGAAGGGGAAGGGATGGAGATGGAGATGGAAGGAAGGAAAGAACATTGAAGGGGAAAGGAAGGAGATGGAGAAGGAAGGAAATTGAAGGGGAAAGGAAGGAGATGGAGAAGGAAGGAGATTGAAGGGGAAGGGAAGAAAGGAAGGAGAGAGAGAGATTGAAGGGGAAGTGATGGAGATGGAAGGAAGGAAGATTGAAGGGGAAAGGAAGGATGGAAGGAAGGAAGGAAGGAGAAAGAAATTGAAGGGGAAGGGATAGAGATGGAGATGGATGGAGATTGAAGGGGAAAGGAAGGAGATGGAGAAGGAAGGAGATTGAAGGGGAAGGAAGGAAGGAAGGCAGGAAGGAGAAAGATTGAAGGGGAAGTGATGGAGATGGAGATGGAGATGGAGATGGAAGGAAGGAAGGAACGAAGGAAGATTGAAGGGGAAATGAAGGAGATGGAGAAGGAAGGAAGATTGAAGGGGAAAGGAAGGAGATGGAGAAGGAAGGAGATTGAAGGGGAAGGGAAGAAGGGAAGGAGAGAGAGAGATTAAAGGGGAAGTGATGGAGATGGAAGGAAGGAAGATTGAAGGGGAAAGGAAGGATGTAAGGAAGGAAGGAAGGAGAAAGAAATTGAAGGGGAATTGAAGGGGAGGGAAGGAAGGAAGGAAGGGGAGAGATTGAAAGGGAAGGGAAGGAGGTGGAGATGGAAGGAAGGAAGGAAGATTGAAGGGGAAAGGAAGGAGATGGAGAAGGAAGGAGATTGAAGGGGAAGGAAGGAAGGAAGGCAGGAAGGAAGGAAGGCAGGAAGGAGAAAGATTGAAGGGGAAGGGATGGAGATGGAGATGGAGATGGAAGGAAGGAAGGAAGGAAGGAAGGAAGATTGAAGGGGAAAGGAAGGAGATGGAGAAGGAAGGAGATTGAAGGGGAAGGGAAGAAAGGAAGGAGAGAGAGAGATTGAAGGGGAAGTGATGGAGATGGAAGGAAGGAAGATTGAAGGGGAAAGGAAGGGTGGAAGGAAGGAAGGAAGGAGAAAGAAATTGAAGGGGAAGGGATAGACATGGAGATGGAAGGAGATTGAAGGGGAAAGGAAGGAGATGGAGAAGGAAGGAGATTGAAGGGGAAACGAAGGAAGGAAGATTGAAGGGGAAAGGAAGGAAATGGAGAAGGAAGGAGATTGAAGGGGAAAGGAAGGAGGTGGAGAAGGAAGGAGATTGATGGGGAAGGAAGGAAAGAAGGAAGGAAGATTGAAGGGGAGAGGAAGGAGATGGAGAAGAAAGGAGATTGAAGGGGAAGGAAGGAAGGAAGGCAGGAAGGAAGGAAGGAAGGAAGGAGAAAGATTGAAGGGGAAGGGATGGAGATGGAGATGGAAGGAAGGAAGGAAGGAAGGAAGGAAGATTGAAGGGGAAGGGATGGAGATGGAGATGGAGATGGAGATGGAGATGGAGATGGAAGGAAGGAAGGAAGGAAGATTGAAGGGGAAGGGATAGAGATGGAGATGGATGGAAGGAAGGAAGGAAGGAAGGAAGATTGAAGGGGAAGGGATGGAGATGGAGATGGAGATGGAGATGGAGATGGAGATGGAAGGAAGGAAGGAAGGAAGATTGAAGGGGAAAGGAAGGAGATGGAGAAGGAAGGAAGATTGAAGGGTAAAGGAAGGAGATGGAGAAGGAAGGAGATTGAAGGGGAAGGGAAGAAAGGAAGGAGAGAGATTAAAGGGGAAGTGATGGAGATGGAAGGAAGGAAGATTGAAGGGGAAAGGAAGGATGTAAGGAAGGAAGGAAGGAGAAAGAAATTGAAGGGGAAGGGATAGAGATGGAGATGGAAGGAGATTGAAGGGGAAAGGAAGGAGATGGAGAAGGAAGGAGATTGAAGGGGAAAGGAAGAAGATGGAGAAGGAAGGAGATTGAAGGGGAGGGAAGGAAGGAAGGAAGGAGAGAGATTGAAAGGGAAGGGATGGAGGTGGAGATGGAAGGAAGGAAGGAAGATTGAAGGGGAAAGGAAGGAGATGGAGATGGAAGGAGATTGTAGGGGAAAGGAAGGAGATGGAGAAGGAAGGAGATTGAAGGGGAAAGGAAGGAAGGAAGATTGAAGGGGAAAGGAAGGTGATGGAGAAGGAAGGAGATTGAAGGGGAAGGAAGGAAGGATGGAAGATTGAAGGGGAAAGGAAGAATGGAAGGAAGGAAGGAAGGAGAAAGAAATTGAAGGGGAATGGATGGAGATGGAGATGGAAGGAGATTGAAGGGGAAGGAAGGAAGGATGGAAGATTGAAGGGGAAAGGAAGGATGGAAGGTAGGAAGAAAGGAAGGAAAAAGAGATTGAAGGGGAAGGGATGGAGATAGAGATGGAAGGAAGGAAAGAACATTGAAGTTGAAAGGAAGGAGATGGAGAGGGAAGGAAATTGAAGGGGAAAGGAAGGAAGGAAGGAAGATTGAAGGGGAAAGGAAGGAAATGGAGAAGGAAGGAGATTGAAGGGGAAAGGAAGGAGGTGGAGAAGGAAGGAGATTGACGGGGAAGGAAGGAAAGAAGGAAGAAAGATTGAAGGGGAAAGGAAGGAGATGGAGAAGAAAGGAGATTGAAGGGGTAGGAAGGAAGGAAGGCAGGAAGGAAGGAAGGCAGGAAGGAGAAAGATTGAAGGGGAAGGGATGGAGATGGAGATGGAAGGAAGGAAGGAAGGAAGGAAGATTGAAGGGGAAAGGAAGGAGATGGAGAAGGAAGGAAGATTGAAGGGGAAAGGAAGGAGATGGAGAAGGAAGGAGATTGAAGGGGAAGGGAAGAATGGAAGGAGAGAGAGAGATTAAAGGGGAAGTGATGGAGATGGAAGGAAGGAAGATTGAAGGGGAAAGGAAGGATGGAAGGAAGGAAGGAAGGAGAAAGAAATTGAAGGGGAAGGGATAGAGATGGATATGGAAGGAGATTGAAGGGGAAAGGAAGAATGGAAGGAAGGAAGGAAGGAGAAAGAAATTGAAGGGGAATGGATGGAGATGGAGATGGAAGGAGATTGAAGGGGAAGGAAGGAAGGATGGAAGATTGAAGGGGAAAGGAAGGATGGAAGGAAGGAAGAAAGGAAGGAAAAAGAGATTGAAGGGGAAGGGATGGAGATAGAGATGGAAGGAAGGAAAGAAGATTGAAGGGGAGAGGAAGGAGATGGAGAAGGAAGGAAATTGAAGCGGAAAGGAAGGAAGGAAGGGAGATTGAAGGGGAAAGGAAGGAGATGGAGAAGGAAGGAGATTGAAAGGGAAGGAAGGAAGGCAGGAAGGAAGGAAGGAAGGCAGGAAGGAGAAAGATTGAAGGGGAAGGGATGGAGATGGAGATGGAAGGAAGGAAGGAAGGAAGGAAGATTGAAGGGGAAAGGAAGGAGATGGAGAAGAAAGGAAGATTGAAGGGAAAAGGAAGGAGATGGAGAAGGAAGGAGATTGAAGGGGAAGGGAAGAAAGGAAGGAGAGAGAGAGATTGAAGGGGAAGTGATGGAGATGGAAGGAAGGAAGATTGAAGGGGAAAGGAAGAATGGAAGGAAGGAAGGAAGGAAGGAGAAAGAAATTGAAGGGGAAGGGATAGAGATGGAGATGGAAGGAGATTGAAGGGGAAAGGAAGGAGATGGAGAAGGAAGGAGATTGAAGGGGAAAGGAAGAAGATGGAGAAGGAAGGAGATTGAAGGGGAAGGAAGGAAGGAAGGCAGGAAGGAGAAAGATTGAAGGGGAAGGGATGGAGATGGAGAAGGAAGGAAGATTGAAGGGGAAAGGAAGGAGATGGAGAAGGAAGGAGATTGAAGGGGAAGGGAAATAAGGAAGGAGAGAGAGAGATTGAAAGGGAAGGGAAGGAGGTGGAGATGGAAGGAAGGAAGGAAGATTGAAGGGGAAAGGAAGGAGATGGAGAAGGAAGGAGATTGAAGGGGAAGGAAGGAAGGAAGGCAGGAAGGAAGGAAGGCAGGAAGGAGAAAGATTGAA